>APFE030470986.1:19206-39595 GCA_000404065.3 Pinus taeda
ATTTCTTTGACTTTTCCTCAAGCTTTGTTCTATTTTCTTTATTAATATGGACAAAGGCCTCACAACCAAAAGGCTTTAAAAAAGAGTAGTTTACCTTTTTACCTGTCCATGCTTCCTCTGAAACACCACCATCCAAGGAACCTGAAGGCCCTATGTTTATTAGATAAACAGTAGTATCTACAGCATCTGCCCAAAATTGTAAAGGCAATCCTGCATGCAATCTCATGCACCTTGCAACAGGTTTTCCATAAATGCAAGTCTCACAGAAGTCCAAATCAACATTCTTCAAACCCGGAAACAAGTTCCTTGAGTGAAGAATCTTCATCCCCTTTTCACTCATGTGTCTGAGCCTATGATGCCATAATGTTGCATCTGCTCCTTTGGAAGTTAAAGTATTAACAAAGTTATAAATTCCATTGCATAAATACAATGTACCAACCTTTTCGCCTTTTGTTATTACCAGGGCTCCTTTGGTGACCTTCCAAGCTTTATCTGTGAAAGTTGTCACACAACCTTCACCGCCTAACTGCCTTGTTGAAATCATATTTTTCTTCAGACCTGGAACAGCCTTACCTCCTTTAGTAGCCATTGGTTTCCATTCTATTGTTTTACAAGACCCTTACCCATGCCATCGATTTTACAGGGTTTATCATCACCCAAACAGACTTGTCCAAAATCTCCTTGAACATAGTCATGAAAACATTTCCTATCAGGTGTGGCATGGGATGAGGCCCCTGAATCTACCACCCAGGAATCAGTAATATTTTCGAAAGAAAGAATCAAAGCTTCTTGTAACACCTCACCTGTCACATTTGCTTCATGATTATGTTCTTGCTATGCATCTCCTTCTTTTCCCTTCTGAGATCTATAGTCTTTCCTTAGGTGTCCTTTCTTTCCACATTTCCAGCTTCCTCTTTCCTTTTTTCTTCCCCTAGAATATGCACTCAAAGCATTACCTGATGTCTCACTGAAGCTTTTCCATCGCATTTCCTCGCTAAGGATAGCACTGACAACATCATCAAGCTTTAAAGTACTAGATCTAGAAATAGAGTTACTAATGGCCATTACTAAACCATTCCAACTTTCTGGCAATGAGCACAAGAATAACATAGCTCTAACTTCATCATCAAAGTTTACCCCTATAGAACTTAACTAACTTGTAACAGTATTAAAATAATTTAAATGGTCTACAACAGATCCACCTTTCGACATCTTCATATTAAATAACCGTTTCATAAGAAATACCTTGTTTGGGGCCGAGGGTTTTTCGTATAGTTTCGCCAACGCCTTAATCAAACCCTCTGTCATTGTTTCCTTTGAAATGTTGAAGGCAACCGACACTGTGAGGCACAAACGTACTGTTCCAAGTGCCTTTCATTGAGAAGGTTCCATTCTTCATCTGTCATACCCGTCAGAATCTTTATTCTTCCACCCAATGGTAGGTACAGATCTTTCTGATACAGATAATCTTCCATCTGCATCTTCCACAGCGAGAAGTTTTGGCCATTAAATTTCTCGACCCTAAACTTACCATCTTCCACCATTTCTCCCACTCAAATGAGGAACCCTTCTTTCCTGCGAGTTTATCAGCCAAATAGACCTTCGGCTCTAATACTAGTTGTTAGAAAATTATATATTAGAGAGCAATGGAACACATAGAATATTTCATAAATATAAACACAGAAAATGCATTAAACTAGAGAGACACAGATATACATGGTTCACCCAGTTTGGGCTACGTCCAGCCCGAACAGCCAGTCCTTCCTTTCTATTATCCAACAAAATGAAGAGACAAAACCTATAGCAGATCCGCTGTAATATCCTCTGTTTTCTCCCACAGTCTCACCTCTTTGTTTCTTGCTTGGAGAATACACATATATTACATAGCCTCAATTCAATGCCCTCATACAAAGAGAGGGATTGCCTTCTAGGGAAAAAAACCCTAAAATAAACATAAGTTCTACCATCATATCATCTGCCTAATGAATGGCCCAGATTGACTAGAAATTACTATACTTTTACAAGGTAATTTTACATCTGTTTTTAGCTTCGGGGGCACTGCCCCCGAAACCCCCGCCGGGGGACTATTGGCCCCCAGACCCCCCAGCCTGGGGGGATCGGCCCCCCCCCCGAATCCCTGCGGGGGTGGACAAGTCCACCTCGCATGGAGGGGTGTACAAACTTCCTAGGGTATAAATCCGGCTGAAACAAAGACCTCTAAATAATCATGCTCCACACCCAACAAGCTAGTGCTTGTTTTTCAGTGATATTGTAACGCAAGGCAGCATCTCGAATATTCCTATCGAAAAAAGAAATGGGTTGCTCCACCCGATCCCTCTTTTGCATCAACAACGCAGCCATGATGTACTCAAATGCAAATGAAAATATAATAAAATAATGAGTATAATCAAGACTAATCAAGACTGGGGCTGTGATCAAAGCAAACTTTACCAAGTTGAATGATTTCATTGCATCCTCAGTCCACTTCACAATGTTGTCCTTTTTCAACATGTTAGTTTTTTCACGTAAATGCTCAAATAAATTTAGTATAAATCTGCGTAAGAAATTCATCTTACCATTGAATTCCTTAATCTCCTTTTTGTTGCATGGAAAGTCTATATGCTAGATTTCATCCACCCTCGAAGGATCAATGTGAATACCATCTTTAGAAATTATATGACCAAGGATTTTACCCTCATCCATGGAAAAAATACTCTTTTTCTGGTTTAGAGAAATCCCAAACTTCCTACATTTCTGAAAGACGATCCTTAAGTGGTGCAAATGTTCATCATCAAAACCAAAAAATATCGTCAATTCATCTAAATAAACTACCAAGAAAACATCCTTCTCATTAGCAAAAGCTACGTCCATTGCTCGCTGAAAAGTGGCTCTGGCATTCTTCAACCCAAATGGCATTTTGGCATACTGAACAGTTCCCCAAGGTGTTGTGAAGGCAGTTTTGTCTTGGTCTTTTTCACACACCAAGCTCTGATTATAGCCTGAGTAACCTTCTAGTAGTGACATTTGTGATGCTCCAACTACTCTTTGCAAAATATGGTCCATCTTAGGAAGAGGGTAATTATCCTTTAAGGATACTTTGTTGAGGTTCCAGAAATCTATGCACAACCTTATTTCTCCAGTCTTCTTTTGTAACGGGACCAAATTGAAATCCAATCAGAAAATCTAATTGGAACAATGATGACAGCCTTAAACAATCTATTTACCTCTTTCTCGATGGATGGCAGCAGCCTTCGATTGATTCTTCTCAACTTCTGTATAAAAGGTTTTTGATCCGGCTTGATAAGAATAGTATGATGAATGATATCTTTGTCATACACTTTCAAATCTGAATAATCCCAAGAAAAAACATCAGAAAATTCTGAAATTAATCTAACATACTTAGCCTTTACTTCAGGAGACAATGCTTTCGATAACTTTACAAGCTTGGGATTAACCTTTACTTGGAGAGATAATTCTTTCAATAACTTTACAAGCTTGGGATGGTCAGTTGTTCCAAGATTTACATATTCTACTCCTTTGTATATAGGAATCAAGGTCGGTTTCCTTGCCACATCATCCTAATCAAAAAGCTCCTCTAAAGGTATGAGACCTCTATGTATGATATTATCCTTCAGCTCCAAAACCTCCATCTGATTTACCTCAATGTCTTGTTCATCGAACCACAAACATCATCAATGGAAGCATTCTTAAACTTTCCTTCATTCTGTAAAAAGGCATTAATTTCATTATCATCCCAAAAAACTTGCCAATACCTCAAATTATCAGGAACAGCAAGCCTATGTTTGACATGAATTTCAAATTTGTTGCTAGAACTCATTGGCATCTTCAAATTGTTGGTCGTAGTGGCGAGTGAATCTGCAATGATGTTTTGAGTCTAGGGTATTGTTGTCAAGTTATATTCAGGAAACATCCTCAAAATATCTAGAACTACATTTCTATAGGCTCTCATCCGTGGATGTTTTGCTTGATATTCTTCTTTTACTTGTTTAATCACCAGCTCTGAATCACCATAAATAGAAATCCTTTTCACATCCACTTTCTTCAAAAAAAATTAAGACCTATAATCAAAGCCTCATACTCTACTTCATTATTAGAGCAATCAAAATCTAACATGTATGAACATACTTTAACATTACTTGGGACTTTGGCAGGCTGGAAAGCAAGAATTCGAATCCAAATTCCAATACGAGCACCGTCCTTACCCACAGCGCCAACGAAGTCCATGCTACAAAGGCCAGCTTCATCTTCCAGATGCTGAAATTTTGTTTCTTTCTAAACCTTACCTTTGTTGATTACTCCATTTTTCTGCTCTTCACTAACCTTTTGCTGTTGTGTAGGCTGCTCAGAAGAAATTTCTATTTTTTCTTTTTCTTGATTAAGAACTTCTCTAAAATTCTTGGAAATTTCTGGTACATCATCTACTTCTACAAGTTGAATATCTACACCATTCAATCCACTATTAGAGTACAAAACAAAGGACTCTAAATCAGTATGTACAGCATTTATTGGATGATTCACAGGCTTCTCTTTATTAGTGATCATATACTTCATTTTCTTTTCCCAGTACAACTTCCTCAATTGACCGAACACAAGGATGGTAGCATAAGAGAAGACAAGTCGTAAAGTGCTTTTGAGTTTAGCACCCCACGATCTAGATAAGAGCATACCAAATCAAGGTGGTATATCAGCAACTACCACATCCATCAAGACATTTTTGGTTGGGATTTGATCTAAAGAAACCACGAAATCTTTAATGAGACCAATGCAATGAACTCTACCAGAGTCAAAGGAGTACAAATCATGATATTTCTGGGTGATTTCCATGCCTATATTTTCCATAATTGCTTTAGGCATCAAATTGTGGGAAGCTCCAGAATATAGCATAGCATTATGGAGAATATACTCATGCAGTCTAAGACTCAGATAAAAGGGAAGAACTTCACAATCTTCAGGCTGACCTTCTATGGCTGGACCAAAAATGAGTTCTGGATGATCATCCTCGACATTCACCATGTCTGCAAAGGATCTATTTGCAATATTCTAGAAAAATGGTGTTTATAATGGCTATTCTTAACAAGCTCAATCAAAGGAATGGACACTTTTAATTTAGCAATTTCACTTTCTAAATTAAAGGATGAAACTTTTTCTACCTCTTTGACACCAATGTCCTTCTTATCTGCTTGATCTTTTGTTGCACAATCTTTTTGCTGATTGTTCTTCTCATTTGCAGTGATACTTGTTGATGGTACCTTGTTGGGATTCGGATCAGCAAGCTCTTTCCCTTTCTTCTGAGTGTTTGAGGAATCATTCTTTGATTGCACATCTTTTCTTTTATGAATGGGATTGACTAGTACATCTCTACTCCTTAAAGAGTGCTTCCTTTGTTATGTAGTCAAAGCATTCATATAACCACGCTGATAATCATCAGATTCAGCCTCTAAAACCACATCATTTGCTAAGATTTAATCCTCATCCCTTTTAATATCTATAACTTCTGCTTATTCTTCATCTTTGGTCAGAAATATAGGCATACCATCAACAGTGAAAAAGTGATTTGTTTCAATTACTGGATCTTCATCATCTTCTTCTTCCATTCCTTGAACATAATTCTACTGTAAGGGAGTTCTAATCTGTTGTTGTTGCGCTGGTTGCTCTTGTGCCTTTTGTTCTCTCAACTTGAATTGGAATTGGGGTTGTTGTTGTCGTCTAAAATTTGGATTTTGGATTGGTGGTTCAGGGCTATCTGTGATTTTTAACTGGTCAACCACCCTCTCCACTATTCGAATCAATGTATCTATCTTTACATTTGAAGTAGATGCTTCTTCTTTTATGGTCACTCTTTTCTCAGATCTCATTCTTGCTCTTTTGGCCAAACAGTTTGCTTCTACACTCACAGCATTCTTTTGCATGTCTTCTAGTGTGGTAGGATCATGTTCCCGCAACTGATATGCCATATCAGCATCGAAACTGTCTAGAAACTTGAGCTAACCCAATCCCTCCGATGGTTTAATGTTGGCAGGAATAGCATTGTATACTGCATTAAACCTCACACAATAGTCTTGCACACTCTCGCCGACATTTCTTTTAATGTTCTCATACTCAAACAAAATATAAAGTGGATTCTTTTTCACCTCCCACCGATCCAGGAACTGCCTATGGAGGATTGGTAAAGTGGTGATAGAAGCTACGAGTAAAGCTCTAAACCATCTTCGAACTTCACCTCCAATGCTTTGTACAAACAATCTCATCGTCACATATTCAATCTCTACTTCATATAGGTCAAAGAAATCATTCATTTTATCAACACGTTGTTGATCTGTAATGGTTTGGGTGGCATCAAAGAAAGGTATTTTAATTTGATAATCAATGGGCATGGTGCCAAGATTTTAAGGTAAAATAAGGGGTGCATAACGGGTAGCCATAACTCGAGGTGGATTTAAAGCAAGGATTGGGCTACTAGGAGTTAATGCAATAGTTGATGGAGAACTGGGAGTAATAGGTGATTGATGGGTAATAATAGGTTGATAGGGAAGTGAAGGTATAAATGGAGGTGGGAAATGAATTTCAGAGGTTGAAGGGAATAATGATGAACTAAGGGCAGTGGACACCGGTTCAGAAAGCTCGGGGATCTTAGCAGTAGTAAGGGATGATTGAGGGGAATTCATAATATAATCATCAATTGATTGGTTTTCCGTTTGGACTTCAAGATCTACAATAAACTCTGGATCTAGAACTATGTCATCAAGTACACTTTCAAACCTGGTTCTAAATAGGGAAATATCAAACGACAGATCAAATGGGAGGTCTTCTAAAAACAACCACTCATCAGGGCAGGAATCTACTTTTATTGAAGGTGTTGGACTGACTGAATTTTCTTGTTTTTTGAGTCTTCTCGAAATCAGATTGGGATTATACACTACTAGGGCAGGGTTTGGATCTAGATTGGCCCTAGTGTATTTTCTTGAAGCCAGTGTGCTCAAATTTTGAAGTTTTATATATTGCTTTACAACTTTCCAATTAAACCTAGTAAATTCTAAAACTCATCATCCATAAGCTTAAGAATTCAAATGAAAGATACTACCAGGGTGATTAGTCTTTCATTCCCCAGTATGGTCACCACTATGTTATCACCTGGATTGAACCTCAGGCTTAAGGAAGAAATGCTAGGGTAACCACAAACCACACTTAGCCAAGTAGCTAGCCTTACTAAGTTGGGAGAGGGCTCTCTCCATAAGGATCTCAGCCAAGATGACTAGATCAGGTAAAGGATATTAGTCTAGGTATAGTAGCACGAATTTTTGATTGGATTTTGAAGGGGTTTTGCTGGATCAGGAGGAGCTGGACAGTTTAGGGCTAGGGCATTAGGTTAGAATTGCAGGGTGTTCAATGGGGCAAGGTAGGCATAAGGTTTATTACTCTAGGGCTTGATGGGTGAGATGTTTTAGACTCATGAGAAGCTAAGAAGAGCAAGTGAGAACCATGGATCCCTCCTAGACTGCAGAAAACATGAAATGGTGAATGTTTTCCCAAATCAGAGCAATGATGTAATGAAATCTGACTATCAAACTTGAAAGAATTCACTTAGAAGCAATGAAATTATTAACAAAGTATACAAAACACATTAAAATATGATAACAAAAGAATAAATTGTACTAAAAATCCATACCACATGGATCCCATAAAAATAGCTACATTTATTATTAATCTCCTGCTAAACTGCTACAAAGTGATGTACAATCAAAGTCTGAGCATCCAGCTGAGTCCAACCCTTTAAAATGAGAAAGAAGAAGAAGATATATACATTGTTTAAACCTCCTCCCATCCTTAGGGGTCTGATGCCTAAGATTAGGAGCTAATATAACCAACACTGAACAAGAAACAGGAACATAGGAATCTCAACGACTTGCCTCTAAAAGTGAAAAAATGATTCATTTGAGCTCAAATTGACTTTTAATGCAATGAATCTACCCTCTACTACTAATTATCTATCATATTTACATGCCAATTCATCATTTACAATGGTAAAACATCCTCCATGAGATAAAATCCATGAACACAGTCAATGATCCAAAAATGGAATGTACTTGTTTAAGGGTGCAAGGTATCCATTTTCCATAATTTCAAATGTGAGTGATACACTTCAAGTGACCTCTAAAAAGGTGAAAACTTCCTATTTCTTATACAGAGATAGACTGTAGGGGCATTCACCGGACATGTCACCTCTAAAGAGAGGATGAGTTCCAGAGGCTACCTAGCCCTCTACAGGCTCTGCCTAAAGAAATAGCAAAGTAAACACTTAGAAGTCTTTGACATAGACATACTTGAAATTTGATGTCTTGCGGAACAAGACAAATAACTTTATGTAGCTGAATAGGTGATTATGTGTGTATGCAAGTTATGTATATTTGTTTTTTAACACTTTATATCAGCGTTTTTTAGCATCTCATCTTCAGCAAATAAAGACATCAAAATGATAAAGCAGTTCACCCCTTCTGGGCTACATCTGTTGGACCAAGCCTCTCCAACTAGGCTTGTCCTCTTGTATCAAAAATGCTACAAAGGCTAATACAAGAATATGAGTGTCCCAAAAGACATATCTGATTGTAAATACATAATCAGAAGATAGGAATTAGTTAAACATGCTCTTTCCCAAACACTAAATAGTGAAACTGTACCTCATACAGTACTTTCCCCAATTGGCCCTAGTGGCCCTTTAAACTTGCATGGAGAATCTCGAGGTGAAGATGACCTCAATAGGTTCTGAAACCTCTGCCATTAGACTCAGAAGGTCGAAAATAGTAGACATAGGCTTTTGAATCACCAAAAATGAATGAACACAGCCCCCAAACAGCTCAAGCACTGAAATCGCCCTAGTGGCCCTGAAAGATTCCATGAAGCTAAACAGGGAGAAGAATGCCTCAACAGGAAAAACGAACTGTAGAAATGGATTCAGAATGCTGAAAAACTTTAGGAATGACCTTCGTTCCACATTCACTGGCTGCACAATTCCCAATGTAGCTCCCAAACTGATTTGGCGTAGCTCCCAAACTGATTTGGCCCTAGTGGCTCCTGGAACTTACACGAAGCTAAAACACCTACAACTGACCTCAGATGGCTGTGAAACCTATTCAAATGGCTTAAGAAGGTCGAAGAGACCCAAAATCCAAAAAATATTCGTCCAAAACGGACTTTCCTAGCCAAAGTTATGGCTCATTAAAGTTTCTCCAATTTGCCCCTAGAAAAACTCCAGTTAACTTTAGTTGGAGCCAGTTAGGCCCGCCAAATATGGGGTGGCCGCCAAATTTGGCACCACCACCAACAGATCCGCTAAATATGGCATAACCACCGGCTCCCTGGGTAGTGGTCGCATGGCGTGCTCCTGTGAATGGGGGCTGGCCCTTGGGGACTGGCCCCTTTGGGGCCCCGCCCAATAGTTAATTAAAAGTTTTATAAACCCCGTTCCGCCAATATTACAAGCAATTGATGTGTGGCTCAATGGTAAGGAGCTGCATTTGTATCAGCCAGGTCGCGGGTTCGATTCACAATCTGACCAAAATTTTACATATATGCGCCCATTAATGCTAATGTCACCTTGGGCCACGTGGCGGCCTCCGGGCCTGCCATGTGGCAAACTATGATTGGCTGCCCAGAAGGAATATTCCCTAGAATATTCCAAAGAATATTCTATGAAATATTCTAAAGAATATTCTACAAAATATTCTTATTTTAATATTTTCTTTGAAAAATATTCCCAAATTAAGGGTTATTGGGCGATTTTGTTTTTGGCATAACTTTATCATACGGCGACCGTTTTTCGAACCGTTTGTGGTGCTGGAATCAGGAGGACAAGATCTATCCAGTTGTCTAAGTTTGAGCCAGTTCTAAGCACTTTCATTTTTTACCATTTTACGACACTTGGTCCTGAGCTCCTGATCACACCTCCCAAATGAGAAGGCTTTTGGTCCCCAAAAGCTTACTGAATCTCTGAACTGAAATGTACAGAACTTGAGGAACAAAAATATCCTCTTCCGTTCAGCCAAAAGAGCATATTGATGCCAAAATGTCCTGCCTTGCCAACTGTCGTCATGGCGACTTTTCGCTGCATAAGCCAAGTACTCGTCGAATCCTGACCAAGTTCTTTCGCCAGACAAATCTAAAATTGCAGGAACCAGCAATGAAACTTGTTGATATATGAGCTGAAATATTCCTCTAAACATGTGGGCTTGCCAACTGTCACGATGCCCATCCATGGCACCTCCGCTCCAGAAGAAGAGTTGTCTTGAAAATTGTTTACATTTGCATGCTCGCCATAAGTGACATGTTTACTCTCTACTTGCTGCAATGATGGCTTAAAACAATGGCAATCATCCTTAAAACAATTTTGGCATATATTCATTTGAGAACTTGGGATAAAGGTTCTTTTTAAATTTGCATCACATGCATTCAAGGATTTGAATTCTTCACCATTAAACTGTTCATATCCAAGACCAACATTCTTGGGTTGCTCCACAACTAAAATAAGATTAACCATGCCTTGTGCATGCTTGCCCAAACCTTTGCCTTCTTGATAGCCCATCTTAAACATTAATTTGGACCCTATGCCTCTTGTATGTTTTTCAAAAGAACCAACACACTTTTCAGTTGAGGAAATTGAAGACAAGTTTGAATGACTTACCTCATCCTCATGCATTTTCTTGGACAAAGCTTCTTGAGCTTGAAGGAGTTGTTTCTCCATGTCATGCAGTCTTTGGAGAATTATTTCCTTCTCATCCTTCATAGCCAACAATTGTGCATGAAGCTTAATACTTTCTCTTTGATCCTCAATGAGAATCTGCACCATGTCCTTCACCTTAATGAACTCATTCTTCATGTCATCATTGAAGAATTTTTTGAAGGAGGAACCTTCACTTGTGGAAGAAGTTGACATTATGTAAATGGTCAATTAAACAAAAGAAACTTCCAAATAAGAGTTCTCAAAGATTTCAATCAAATGACAAGCTTAACCAAATGTCAAACCAAAAACCCCTCCTTATTCAAGCAACCATTTGCAACACATAAAACAATCAATCTCTTACACTGCTTTAATACCTTTTGCACAAACAACTGCTCAACCCGAGCTCTGATACCATCTAATCCGAAAATGGAATGTACTTGTTTAAGGGTGCAAGGTATCCATTTTCCATAATTTCAAATGTGAGTGATACACTTCAAGTGACCTCTAAAAAGGTGAAAACTTCCTATTTCTTATACAGAGATAGACTGTAGGGGCATTCACCGGACATGTCACCTCTAAAGAGAGGATGAGTTCCAGAGGCTATCTGACCCTCTACAGGCTCTGCCTAAAGAAATAGCAAAGTAAACACTTAGAAGTCTTTGACATAGACATACTTGAAATTTGATGTCTCGCGGAATAAGACAAATAACTTTCTGTAGTTGAATAGGTGATTATGTGTGTATGAAAGTTATGTATATTTGTTGTTTAACACTTTATATCAGTTTTGTTTAGCATCTCATCTTCAGCAAATAAAGACATCAAAATGATAAAGCAGTTCACCCCTTCTGGGCTACATCTGCTGGACCAAGCCTCTCCAACTAGGCTTGTCCTCTTGTATTAAAAATCCTACAAAGGCTAATACAAGAATATGAGTGTCTCAAAAGACATATATGACTGTAAATACAGAATCAGAAGATAGGAATTAGCTAAACATGCTCTTTCCCAAACACTAAACAATGAAATTGTACCTCATACAGTACTTTCCCCAATTGGCCCTAGTGGCCCTTTAAACTTGCATGGAGAATATTGAGGTGAATATGACCTCAATAGGTTCTAAAACCTCTTCCATTAGACTCAGAAGGTCGAAAATAGCAAACATAGGCTTTTGAATCACCAAAAATGGATGAACACATCCCCCAGACAGCGTAAGCACTGAAATGGCCCCCGTGACCCTGAAAGATTCCCTGAAGCTAAACAGGGAGAAGAATGCCTCAACATGCAAAACGAGCTGTAGAAATGGATTCAGAATGCTGAAAACCTTCAGGAATGACCTTCGTTCCACATTCACTGGCTACACAATTCCCAATGCAGCTCCCAAACTGATTTGGCCCTAGTGGCTCCTGGAACTTCCACGAAGCTAAAACACCTGCAAACGACCATAGATGGTTGTGAAACCTATGGCAATGGCTTCAGAAGGTCGAAGAGACCCAAAATCAAAAAAAAATATTCATCCAAAACGGACATTCCTAGCCAAAGTTATGGCTCATTAAAGTTTCTCCAGTCTGCCCATAGAAAAACTCCAGTTAATTTTAGTTGGAGCCAGTTAGGCCCGCCAAATATGGGGCAGCCACCAAATTTTCCACCACAACCAACAGATCTGCTAAATATGGCATAACCGTCGGCTCCTTGGGTAGTGGTCACATGGCGTGGTCCTGTGAACGGGGGCTGGCCCTTGGGGACTGGCCCCCTTGGGGCCCCACCCAACAGTTAATTAGAACTTTTATCACCCCCGTTCTGGCAATATTACAAGAAATTGACACGTGGCTCAATGGTAAGGTGCTACGTTTGTATTAGCCAGGTCGTGGCTTCGATTCACAATCTAACCAAAATTTTACATATATGCGCCCATTAATGCTAATGTCACCTTGGGCCACGTGGCAGCCTCCGGGCCTACCATGTGGCAACCTATGATTCACTGCCCAGAAGGAATATTCACTAGAATATTCCAAAGAATATTCTATGAAATATTCCAAAGAATATTCTACGGAATATTCTTTTTTTAATATTTCTTTTTGAAAAATATTCACAAATTAAGGGTTATTGGTGATTTTGCTTTTAGCATAACTTTCTCATACGGCGACCGTTTTTCGAACCGTTTGCGGCATCATAATCAGGAGGACGAGATCTATCCGGTCATTTAGGTTCAAGCTATTTCTAAGAACTTTCATTTTTGACCATTTTACGACACTTGGTCCTGAGCTCCTGATCAGTCAAAAAATGGAAAAATAGGCATCCTATGCAAAATCTGCCCTACGCGCAGCGCCACTGGCCCAACGCGCAGTGCCACTTTTAGATCCATTTTGGAGGCCTTCCTGGCATCCAAATTGAGCACATGATAGCTCATTCAAAACATATTAAAGTCTAATCTCCAAACCACCTAGAATTTTTTCGTTTGAAGCTCATTTTACCCTTCAAAACTTGATTCGCCCAAGATTGCTTATGTGTGTCCAAAAAGTGGCAGAAAGGTCATTTTTAGGGTGTCGTTTGACCTTTTGGTGGAGCAATTCTGCCCTAAAAACTTAGAAAATCCATAGGGTTCATGTCCTCATTTCTCTAAATACAAAAATGCAAACCATTTCTCCATTAGGTGCCCCTAGGAAAAGCGCAGCGCCACCAAGGAAGTTTTCTTATGTGTAGAATTTCAAATTTTGCAAGTGACAAAAATTCTTCCAAACTTACCCAAAATTGGCGAGAAGCACCAACATCAAGTGTCCTCATGAGCCAAGGAAGCTTCAGCAAGCAACCTAAGCCTATCCTCCTCCTTTTTTTCCTTCCAAAGCCCACCTTAGCCTTTCTTTCATCTTTTTCACCCTCATGTTGCAAATTTTGTTTCGGACCACGTAATGGTAGGCCATGTGCCTCATAATTTGATTGTCTCTATTAGCCTTCTGCAACAACTTCTCAAGGTGAAAATTGACTCTCTTAAGCAAAGCCTCTCTATCATATTCAATCTCCTTCTCGATACGAGTCAAAGTGACCTGTGCCTCTTTGTCACTTTGTCATTTTACCTTGAGCAGTGCCAACTCCATGAGGACTTGTTTGTCACTCAACTGCTTGTTTTTTTGTTCCAAATATGTGATCACATACTTGGCCCTCTCCAAATTTTCCATCAAATCTCTTACTTGAGCCTCCATTTCTTTTATGATGATGTCCTCTGTTGTGTCTTCATCCTGAGCCTCTAATTCAATTATTTCCACACCATGATGAGTATAACGCTGCTCCAGCTCATCTTGCTCTATCAAGTCAAAGTCTCTTTCCTCTTCATCATCAAAACTCTCCTCTGGCATCTTTTCCTTCCCTTTGTGTAGTTGTTGCACCTGTACGTGTTGTGCTGATGAAGAAGGCAAAGCCCCTTTCACATCTTGTGGAGCTAGCATTTGCCTATGGGTTGATGAAGATGGCAAGGCCCCTTCCACATCCCATGGAGCAAACACTTGCCTATCAGCTGCAAGCAATCTCCTGTGGCCCTCTAATATGTCATGTAAATCCTGAGCACCTCAGTAGTTCTAATCTCTTTAGCCTCCTCATCTGTTTTCACCTGAGCACTGCTAGAAGGTCCCCCTACTTCTTGAGACATTGGTGGAGGAGTTTGAGGTCCCCTGAAGATGTCATGAGTAATAAATTTCTCCCAAGAGATGTTGAGGAGACTAAGATGATAAAGCACAATCATCCTGATCAAGGAATAATGATAGAGATTGTTTATATGCTGAGGGTATGGCTTCTTCTAGACAAAATGAGCCATCTTCTCAATATTCCTGAACAAGAAATGAGGGAGGTTTAACATCCTCACCCTAGTAAAATGAATGAGGAGCCTAATGTGATAGGTGTATAGCCTGGAAAATCTGCCCTCACAAGTGAAACATTTCATGATGATTTTCATCATGGGGACATACCTGTCTTCAAGAAATTTGAAAAAAAAAAAGTATTTTCACCTCATTTATGTACTGGGGTTTGATATAAGGCTCATAATAGTGTTCATCCAGGTCTTGGGACTTATACCACTTCTCCCATACTTTTGGAATCCTGGTTGCATCTAAAATGATGGAGAGTGATACTGTGAATGTTACCCCTGCAAGAGTCACCTTGTTGTCTTGCAGATGAGCTACAAAATGTCTAGTGAGCTCAGCGTGGTGTTGAACTCTCTCTACCTACTCACAGAACTCATAGCAGCCAAGATATCTGAAACATGTGACAGCCAACTGAGAGGCCTACAATTCTCTAATGTTTGATGGCTCTTCTTTGATCATTCTGCCTCCCTTGTGTTGTGTTCTTTGATGCCTAGCTCTATCTGCTAAGGTGTCACTACCTGTGCTTTCCTCCTCCTCATAGTCTCGGTCCTCTCTGTCCATGTTTGCAAGGCTTGAAGTTGTGTGAAGGGAATGAGTGAAAGTGATTTAGGAGTGAGGGGATGGGAGATGACTTTATGGGCTAGAAAATGAACGAGGAAGTAGGAATCATAAAATGAGAGGGAGCGCTTGGTTTGTTTGAGAAATTTCCCTCTAGGAAAAGGGATAAAGGGATGGGGATGTTATGGAATAGGGAGGGATAAAGGGATAAAGGGATAGGGAAAGATTTTTATAGTTGTAGTGATAGGTGATAGGAGGAAGGAATGATAATTGCGGTTTAGGGTTTTAGGCATAACCAAGGGAGAATTTTAGGGTTTAGGCATAACCAAGGGAAATTATGTTTAAAAATTGAATTGCAAACCAACAATGGGAGGACCACTTACTTGTATGAAGGTAAGAGAGGGAAAATTTGAAGTTTTTTAAATTTTTGAGGCCTTCTGCTCAAAGCACAGTGCCACGCACAAACGTGCAGTGCCACCTCTAGAAGCGCAACGCAGTGTAAAATTACACTAGGAAATTTGCAAGACGCGCAGAGCTAGGCCTAGACGCACAACATCAAGCTCTCAACGTGCAGCGCCCTCCTACCTGCCTGAAACCCGCAGCACCAGTGTGCCTATGTGTAGTGCCACTCCACCACTGCTCCAAACGCGTAGTGCCACCCTCTAGAAGAGCAGAGCCAACTCTCCTTTGCCCAAAACTCGCTCAACCTTTCCTCTTCTCCTCACTTTTTGACTTCTTGCTTGCCAAATGAGAGTGATGAACTTAAAAATGAAATCTGAGGCCTTATATAGGAGTATATTCTGATTTTTCACTTAAAAAAGCCACTTTCGAATGTTTCTTGGCCCTTCTCCAAAACTCTGTTTTTAATGTTGTTTCTTCTTTGTTTCTTTTTAGGTGGATAATGCTCAACTTGAACTGATTTTTGCAGTGTTTTTTTGTCTTGCAGCAAGGAAAGATGCTTTGGTGTAGCTAGAATCATTTATTACATAAAGTGACTTAAAATTACATAAGAAATACAAATTAACTCAAAATACTCTGTTTTCACCTCAAAAACATGTTTTTGAGGTGAAAATTACATTAGGTTACAAGATAACGATATAGTAATTATGACCTACAAGCCATCATGCTTAACTTATTTATCATCCTCATACCCTTGTTGACCTTTATTTACACTTTTAAATCAGGCTCTTGACCTTGGTAATGAAACCCTGAGACCTAATAAAACATGATTGCCAACTGACCATGAAATCATAACTGAAGACAACCTAAAGAAGGGTCAGCAAGTATACTCTATGAGGGAGAAATTGGATTTTTTGAAGAGAAGACAACCATCAGTGGATCAGTTTGACATGACCTAATGAAATGATGTAAAAATTTTAGTATGGGACTCCAAAAACGACAATGAAAAGAGAAAATTTTGATGCCTGATGGAAGTATGCAGATACTAACACTAACAGGTTATAGACTCGACTCACCTTGCACACTCAGCTACAGGGGTTCACGCACTCAGCTACGGATTATTAGGCCTTTGCACACTCGGCTGTAGAGCCTTCTCCTACTCTTCAACCTAAAGACTCAAATTTACACTTCAACTTAGACTCAATGATTCATCTTCTATTAGATTGTTCTATCTCTCTTTACACTTAGAGTCTCGCTCTATTGATACAATCCCATGGTCCGGGACCACGAGTAGACCTCTCAAGCCAACATTACATTACAAAAGTAAAGGCAGACAACCCTATGGCTCAATTACAACTTCGCGCTTCGCGCCCACAAATCACAAAGTCTTTACATCAAACTTAGTCAAGACTTGGGCTTTAAGCCCCAAAAATTGCCTTGGGGTATCCCAAACCTAACAAGCCCCCAACACAAACATCGTGACTCGCCCTCGAGTCACTCTATCGGTGTGGAGATCTTCACTCGGAGACCTCCCAACTCTGCTCGAACTGCTGCTAGGTCGGCAGCACACAGAACCACTTCCTGCTGGAGTTCCAGTGGCTAGTCAAATGGTTGGACTACCTCTGTAAGGCTCCAATTAACTACCGTTTACTTTTCCTGGGAAGATTTCTCTATTCAGTTTTACCAACTACAACATGCCACCATCTGTGACTTCCTTAATAACATATGGTCTTATCCAATGCATTTGGAGTTTCCCTGGGAATTTATTGAACTTGTTGTCATATAAGAGCACCAAATCATTCATCTTAAACATGCACAACTTGATATGTCGATCATGCCATGCCTTTTTGTGTTGCTTTTGTACCTGCTAATGAAATCCTATCGAAAACATTCTTCTTCGAGTTCGTCCAGCTGCGCAAGCCTCTCCTCCAAGGCTCCATGATTCATCATACCTATGAACGTTGCCATGCGTAGACTAGGCATGATATACTCCATCGGCATTATGGCTTCCACTCCATAGACCAACCTAAAAGGTGTATGTCCTATCAGTTTATTGCATGTGGTCCTATAAGCCCATAATACTGCGGAGACGCGCAGGTCCCAATCATTTAATTATGAATTTTATACTTTTGTCAGTGTGGTCTCCAACACTTTGTTAAATGCTTCTATGGTCTCGTTAGCCTGTGGGTGATATAGCGTGTTTTTCTGATGATACACCTGAAACTCTTCTGTTAATGCGCTGATCATTCAATTCAGGAAATGTATACCATGATCTCTCATGAAGATCTTCAAACAACTGAATCGTGTCAGTACATGTTCAAATAGGAACTTTACAACCGTGGCAGCTGTGCAATCTTTTACTGGTTCCACTTCTACCCATCGCGTTAGGTATTCTGTCATAGTAATAATATATCTCACACCTATCTTTCCTTGAGGTTTGATAGGTCCTACAAAGTTGATTGCCCACTTTTCGAAGCACTGCAACGTCATTTGTGGATTCAAAGGCATCTCATCCCTCCGTGATGGCTTGCCCATTCCTTGACATACATCACATGCCTTGTGCTTTTGAGTCTTGATGAAGGGTCAACCACCAGAACCGTGCGAGGAGAATCTTTTGCATGGTGGGTATTCCTGCAATAACCTCCCGCGGGGCCCCCATGAGTGTCTGTGAGGATGTTGCTTCGTTCAAACCTTGGTACACACCTTCATAGTATCTCATCATTCCACATCTTGTATAAATGCCCTCTAATAATAGAAAATTTTGTTGCACGCACCACTAGTTCCTTCTTCTGCTGAACGGAGTAATCTTCTGGCACAATCTCAGTTGTTAGAAAGTGAATTATGTCTTCAAAATTTCCACGTGTTACACGCATATCAAACAGTTGTGCGTCAGGTAGGCCCTCCTCTAGACTCGTAGGTTCCTCCCTTATCTCTATGTGCGATAAGTGATCCAGTCCCGCGTTCAATCTTCCAAGCTTCAAAACAACTTCAAAATCATATTCTTGGAACAATAAGAGCCACCTGCATATGTGCCCTCCCAACATAGGCTTATTGACCAAGTATTTTAGTGCGGAATGATCTACATACATCTTGAAGTGTCCCCCTAGTAGATAATGCTGATATTTTTGGACTGCATACACCATAGCCAGTCAGTGGTGGAATAGTTCTTTTCAACTTTATATAGTCTGGGACTCGTGAACGCGATAAGGTGATCCAAACCTTCTCCGCCTTCTTCTGTGAGTACTGCCCCCAGCGCTATACACAATGCATCAACATGAACATGAAATTCTTTCTTCCAATTCAGGAAAACAAGAATTGGCGTCGTAACCATTTTCTCCTTCAATATGTCTAGGCTCTTCTTATAGTCATCGTCCTAGGCGAACGTGACATCCTTATTTACTAGCTTTTCCATCAGCGCAGTGATCTATGTGTAACTCTTGATAAAGTTTTTGTAGTACCTCGTATGTCCCAGGGTAGCATGCAACTGCTTCACACTGCACAGTGCTTCCAAATTCAGGATGACCGCAATTTTTGTGGGGTCTACCATCAGCCCTTGTTTACAAACCAGATGCCCCAAAAGGTTCCCAAAAGGAATGAGGAACATACATTTCTTGAGGTTGAGCGTGATTTGGTATCTTAGGCATGTATCCCGCATCAAGTGTAGGTTCGCTACATGGCTCCTAACCAACCAAAATACAGTCCAATTATCAAACTAGACCTCCGAGAATTTATGAATATATTCCCAGAATGCCACAACAACTACACACGAAAAGATGGCCAACACGTTCTTCAGTCCAAATGGCATGACATTGTATTGAAAGCAACCCCACTTCATCACGAAGATTTTCTTACTTCTATCCTCCAGCGCAATCCTGATCTGGTGGTACCCTGAGAACCCATCAGTGAAAGAATATGCTTCCTGACCGCATACATTGTCCAACACCTCATCTGTGAACAGAGTTGGGAATGGATCATGTACACACGCATATTTCAACTTTATGAGATCCATTCATATTCTTATTTCATCCTTCTGCTTCTTTTCTTGTACTACCATTGGACTTACCCAATCGGATTCCTCGACAGGCTCGATAATGCCTACTGCGAGCATCTTATCTAATTCTTCATGGACCTTCTCCTTGTACTTCGCGTTTAAGCGATACTATCTCTGCTTCAGTGGCTTCATGTTAGGTTTTAACATGATCTGCATTACCCCTAAATCTCTGATTATTCCCTTTAAGTCCATGAACTTGGTTCGGAATAAGCCCTGATACTCGCGGAGTAGTTCAACAACCTTATATATTGTCGGGGTGTCCTAGTAGTCCCTAATATTCGCAAATTTAGGTTATGCCTCTGTACCAATATTTTCCTAGAATATCAATGTCTGTCGGATCTTCATATTCTTCCTCAGCAGTTACATTACAACACTCCAACATGCAACTTAGTTGTGTTGGGTTGTGTTATATTCTTTCCACTTTATGGGGTCCGGGGCAGCACCCCGGAAAATTTTGGTTTTGGACCCTATGTTAGGTTGGGCAGACCCACCTATGGTTTTGTGCATGATTTTCTCACATGTTTTTTGGACGCGATAGTTTTCGGTCCATGGTATTGGATGCTTCGGCATGTATAAATATGTATCGTAACATTGAAAGGAACAATAATGAAAAATCAAGCTGGTAGTCCCGGTTTTGGGATCCAGTGGGAAATCTCCATGTATACGTGTTTTATGTGTTATGCTCTCACATTTTTATTTTTCCTGTTATTTAGAATTCGTATGCAGGTAATTTCTGTACAGAGTTAAAACCTACATTTGGTATCAGAGCTGTTTTGGCTTCAAGGGGACGCCTTTGTT
>APFE030470986.1:47490-65020 GCA_000404065.3 Pinus taeda
TTGAAGAATTTGAATAAGCTTTGATGTTCTCAACATGGAAGGAGATGTGAAGTAGATGTCATGGAGCACATTAGAATGTAAGGTAGAGTAGATTTCATTTTGTAAATATTGCTTTGTAGAATGTAAGGTAGAATAGATTTCATTTTGTAAATATTGATTTGATTTGATTTGATTACTTTCAAGTTTGATAGATTAGATTTTTCATTCATGCAATTTTAATCCATGCAAGTGTGCTCAATTTTGCTTTGATTTCATAGGTGGCAGAGGGGCCCCTACCTTGTATAGTTGTCATTTAATTTTGCATTTAATTTTGTTATGCTTATGTATATTAGATGTACATAAATTGCTTTCAAGTTGATTGTAGATTAGTGATGCACATAGCCTTTTAATGACTAATGACATGATAGAATCATCTTGTCCTTTTTTTGAAGCAGCAAGGATACTGGGTCTCATAGTCACTAGCTCATTGTTTGGTTATTGCATTTTATCTTGATTGAACTAATGACATGATAGAATCATCTTGTCCTTTTGTTGAAGCAGCAAGGATACTGGGTCTCGTAGTCATTAGAAAACCAACAAGAACAAAACCCCAAAAACAACATAAACTATAAAACAACGAAGTAAGAGAAAGGTTAACTAAGCACATATAATGCACCACACTTCATCAGTTTAGGATACCCGGATTGATAATTTATGTAGAGCAATTTAAGACGTTAAATTGACTAGACAGTAGCCCCGAACATCAATGTAACTGCGTAATCCACTTTTCGCATAGTAGAATTTTAATCCAAGCGTTTAGACACTTTACGTACTTACCTTGTGGTCCTTTGTGAAAGCATCGCTCTGCCTCACTATAGCTAACTGAAGTATCTACGGTGAACTCAGTAATGAATCCTCCTATGATTCAATCGAGCGAGTGATAAACAACGTGCACAATCTTATCCTTCAATGCTTCCAATCTGTGCACCAGCTCCAGGGTCCACACAATAGGATTTTCGAGTTTCCACCTTCCTTAGCTATCTTCTAGCTTCGTGATCCACTCGTACATCTCAGTAGCGAAAGATGCGAAGAAGATTTAGTGGATCTCTGTGTATACGTAGCAGTGTAACCACTCTTCTTTTGTCAGTCGTAGATTCATGTTCTCCTACGTCGTGAACTTGTGAATTCTCCTGTCCAACTAATCTTCAATTTCCTTCTTAGTTGGATTCCAATGATACGACATCAGACATCTCTATGCAGATTCTAGTCCTGGCAATGGAACCATTTGTTGGCTTGATGGGGCCTGACCTAGGTTCAAAGTTAATTAGCCAAACAAATCCGTGTACTACTGGCCCTTTCGACAAAAGCCCATGGAGCGCAGACTGAGGTCTCACCCAAAGCAGTATGGGGGGATGTTGGAACCAAGTTTCCGCACCCTTGATATGTCTGAGGAGTCGACTTAGTCCAACTAGGAATGACTTCACGTAGGTCACTTTGCACACTCTCCTGTCTTGCAAGGCCTTCGCACTCTATTATAATCACCTTCGTGCAGCCCTAATCAAGGGCTGAGGTGATTTCGCGCTGCTAAGGTAGCGATCTGCACTCTTTCCCTAAGTTACACTTTGAATCTTACTTATCTTCTTATAACTGTTAGTTAACTTTGCATAAACAGATACTTATCTTATATTCGCTTATTCAACACATTCATATAAGTTCGCGCAGCAAATAAATAGTAAACTTGCAATTTATAGCCAATATATTTCAATGCATAAAACAGGAAAAAGACACACCGAATGATAAGAAACTTCTTTTTATTATTTTCTCCAACGGTTACAGACTCAACTCGCCCTACACACTCAACTGCAGGGGTCCGTGCACTCAGCTGCAGACTACTAGGCCTCTACACACTCAGCTGCAGAGCCTTCTCCTACTCTACAACCTAAAGACTCAACTTTACACTTCAACTTGGACTCAATGCTTCATCTTCTCTTAGATTTTTCAGTCTCTCTTTACACTTGAGCCTCGATCTATTTATACAATCTCATGTTCCACCAACCATGGGTAGAACTCTCAAGCCAACATTACATTACAAAAGTAAGGGCAGATAACCCTATGACTCAATTACAACTTCGCGCTCCGCGCCCACAAACCATGGAGTATTTACATCAGAATTAGTCAAAACTTGGGTTTTAAGCCCCAAGAATTTCCTTGGGGGATCCCGCACCCAACACCAGATGGGGTCATAATGGCTCTTTGGCTAGGAATATAGCAGGCTTAGCATTTCCTTGTGAATTCAGGGGCGTGGAAGGTCAGAGGGAAAATCGAATGAGGAAGATTGGACTCTTAGAGTCAAATTTCATCTGTTTTTTTAGCATGTTTGTCCTCTAGCCAACAATATAGCTCCAAAAATTCACAATCGCACTGTGTCTCACTAATCTTATAATCCCTATCAGCTAATGGAATATGATCTAAATCTATGGATGGACGAATTAGTGGATTAAGAGGTTTCTCCCAGTACTTGCTCTTTAGAGATAGTTTTATATTAGTGAATGATAATAGTGAGGGAAGGAAAATCTTACTGTGAATAAAATTTGAGGTTATGAGTCACCAAGGGAAAACAGACAGAACAGTGACAATTTTATCTGCTTCAATACTTTTTAAAACTAGTCACTTTGTAGATAAAACCTGAGAATTATGGGGAATAAGCCAGTAAAATGGACAATGAAGGAATTCAAGGTTTTTAAGCAAGAATGGAAAATTTCGTTGGAGGTTGGCGTGGGACCATTGAAGTCGAACGGTTATCTAGGAAGGAGAATTGAATGTTCAATGGTAATTTTGTCAGGAAGGCATTTAATTGGGCAACAGCTATGAAACATGGTGCGACATGAGTGGTGAGAGAATTAAGTAGGGACATGGTAAACGCTGAGGGGAAGATGATTTTCGGAGTTGGTAGGAGGTGTTAAGCGGTATCGCCTGGGGGGGTACGAAATAAGGGGAAGGTGCCTTGTAAGGATGGGGCCCGGCAAGGAATACTGCCTTTTCGAACTCCCCCACCCCCCCGAGGTGGTAAATGTAGGCTGGAGAGGGTGGCTGAAAGTAAATGAGCGTTGTCAATCCAAAAGGTAGGAAGATCCCGATGTTGTGACTGCGGCCCCCTTTTAGCTATAAATGATAAAACAATTTTTTTTCCATATGCACCTTTGTCATTGCTTTTGAAACTTAGGATAATTTTTTGGGATATAAAACATGTCATAAATACTTTATCCCTATCATGCCTTTCTTTTACTTTATCACTGAGACTTAGGGTAAAGGGCACATAAATATACTTTTCAAAACAAAACTATTTCTACCTATCCTTTTCTAAGCTAACATTTTTTATTTTTCTAAAGGGGTGCATTTAGACTAGAAAACCCATATTATTTTCTTTTATGAAAAATGAAAAACTACTGAATCCTATCCCTTATTTCTCCTATTGTTTTAGATTAAATAGTTGAATCAATGTCATTTTCTACATTTTACCAATATTAAACTTTTTGGAAAATCTTAATTTTCTAGTCTAATTTATAGAAATTGACAATACATTTAACCATGATTATATTGTATGATTAAATAAATAACCAGTCATTGTGGCATTTTTAAACAAGCTGCACACAACCTTTATTTATTAATCATGAAGAAAACTATCTATCAGTAGTGGAATATAGATTTTCAACACTTTCAGTATTATTTTCTTTTTGTTTTTCTTTCTTTTGATGGTGTTCTATCTTTTATTCTTTTTTCAATTTTTTTTGTTTTTTTCCTTTTTCTATGTTTATACCCTCTTTTCATTTTTATTCTATTTTCTTTTATTTGGAAATCATTTGCAAATTGACAATTATTTACAATATGAGGTTTCTAAGATAAGATACTCAATCACGTTGAGATCCTATAAATTATGAGACCCTAACACGGCACACACAACATATCTAGCAATCTGGCCTGCTCGACGCCTTTTACCCATTTCATCGGTTCTAGCCTTTTGACCCCTGTCTCTTTACAGTAAATCTTGGTCATGTATTTATTGGTGGCCAAATGAGGAAATTTCTCGTGGTCGATAAAATCCCAATCCTCCAATTTTAACATTGGGATCCGCACTAAGAGCGCACCTTCAAATACCCCTTCTTCTAGAAGTAGCGGTGTAGATACCATGAATTTTCCCAAATCTGGGTACTTGGTTACCTTCCCTTTCCCTTTCCACAGAGGGTTATATGCCGGGAACCTTGTGATAGGCTCGCCCTTATCAGCATCCAATTCCTCAACTCCATTGCGGAGTTCTTCTGCTTCCAAATCCATGGATTCCTTCAGCTGCTTTGCCTTGTCCTTCATCTCTTTTTGTCAACCGTCCGTGGGGTTCGTCCTCGGTGACATTCTCACCGGTATAGATTGTGGTTTCTTCTGCTTCTCCTTATTAGCCCATTTCTTTGGCCTAGGCGACCTCAGCATCGTAGACACGAATGGCGTAGCTTCCTTTAACACAACTTCAGGGGCCTTTGCTTGAGAGACAACGGCTTCAGAACTTATAGGCTCAGTCATATATTTAAGGATAAGCTTCTGGTTCTCCTCAGGTAGTTTCGCAAATGTCGGGTGTGCAACATAATTCTCCTAATTCCATCACTTCATAAAGCAAAAATAATAGTGCTCATACACAATTCTTAGAAGTCAAAGTGTTCTTCGGCAGACCTACATGCTAGATTTATAGGTGATTTCGAATCCAAATTGGACCGTTCCCAGCATAAATGCATCTTTGGCAGCAGATCTCCATATATTTTCACCATAATGTCGCCTAGATGCTCCTTCTAATGGGATTTTTGCTATCCAATCATGAATAGTGAATTCAGTGCCTAGTTTTGGACCCGACTACGTGGCATCAACCCCCATAGCGCAGCTCATCCACCGCAGCTTCTTTTGTCGCAGTATCTTCTGTTGCAGCTTCTTCTATCATACCTCATGTGTCCATCGTAACCTCCTTATTGTATTTTCTTCTTCTTCGGGCAGTGTAGTTTATAGTCTCGCTCCCCCTTGTAGCTACCTGGAGCGCTAAGACTGTCCTGCTACCATATAGTCATTGCGTAGGGATAGGATCCCCTATATACAACATCAACCGACTTCCATTCACCCTTCCCAAAAATATTTCTCCATTCAGCTTTGCGAGTTGAACTCTGCCACCATCTTTGATTTCCTTAACAACATATGGGCCTAACCAGTGTAGTTGAAATTCACCCAAAAACTTGGTGAACTTATTATCATAGAGAAAAACCAAATCGTTCACCTTGAAAGTGTGTAGCTTAATATGCCTATCATGCCAAGCCTTCTCATGTTCCTTTTGCACTTTCTTGTGAAATCCTGCAAGAAACTAGTATTCTTCAAGTTCCATAAAATACGTGAGTCGTTCCTCCAAGGTCTCATGATCTGTCATCTCTATTAAAGCCGCATTGTGTAAGCTTGGAAAAATATATTCCATAGGCATCAAGGCCTCGATCCCATAGACCAACCTAAAGAGGGCTTGGCCTGTCAACTTCTTTCACGTCATCCTATATTCCCATAGGACTACTGGTATGTGTACATCCCAATCGTTCCTCCTCGCATTACAGACCTTTGTCAACTCATTCTCCAAAATATTGTTGAACGCTTCCACTGTACCATTGGCTTGGGGATGAGATGACGTACTCTTTTGATGGTAAACTTGGAATTCTTCAAGCATCAGCTAATTTCTTCATTTCAGGAAATGTGTACCCATATCACTCATCAATACCTTAGGGCACCCAAACCGCATTAAGACATACTCAAACAGGAACCTTCTTGTGGTAGCAGCAGTACAATTTTTCACCAACTATGCTTCTACCCATCTAGTTAAGTACTCTATCACAGTAATAATGTATCGCACACATGTCTTCCTTCCTAGTGGTTATATCAGACCTACAAAGTCAATTTCCCATTTGTACTTGTAACGAAACCTGAGCATTTAAGGGCAATTCATCTCTTCACAAAGGCTTTCCCATCCTTCAACAAGCATCACATGCTCTACCTGCATAGTGTCCTCCCACCACACCTCCATGTACCTCGACGAGGATACTAGCGCGCTCAAACTCTGGAACATAGCAGCACAATATTTTGTCAGATCCCATCTTATATAAATGTCCCGCTATAACAGAAAAATCAGTTGCGCGAACCACCAGTTCCTTCTTATGTTGAGTAGAATATCCTTTTGGAGTTGTTCCAGTGGTTAGAAAATGAATAATGTCTATAAAATGATCATCCGCAATGGGCACATCAAAGAGCTACACATTCACAATCCTTCATCTAAATTAGTTGTCTCTTTGCCTGTCTCAATCCTGGAAAGATGACCTGGTCCTGCATTCAACCATCCAGGCTTCACAATCACTTCAAAGTCATATTCCTTAAACAACAACAACCACCTACAGATATTCCCCCCAATTATAGGCTTGTTGACCAGGTACTTAAAAATGGAGTGATCTATGTATATTTTAAAATGGGTGCCCAACAAATAATTTCAAAACTTTTGTAGCACGTATACCATCGCCAACCCTTTGCACTCTATAGTGGAATAGTTATTTTCAGATTTTGACAATTTCCTACTGGAAAATTCTATTGGATGATCAATATCACCTTTGCCAGGCTGGGTCAATACTACACCCAGCGCAATACATGAGGCATCTACATGCACATGGAATTGTTTCTTCCAATCTAAAAATACTAAGATGGGCATAGTCACCATCTTGTCCTTTAACACATCCAGGCTATGTTGACACTTCTCATCCCGACAAAAATTCACAACCTTCTTTAATAGTTTCTCCATCGGTAGAGTCATCTGGGCATAAGACTTCATAAACTTCCTATATTAAACTGTATCTCCCAGTATTGCGTGCAACTACTTAACATTTTTAGGAGCTTCTAAATTCACGATCATTGCTACCCTTGCAGGGTCAAGCATCAATCCTTGCTTACATGCTACATGGCCTAGCAAAATTCCAAAATACACATATAATTATACATTTCTTCAAGTTCAACACGATCTGCTATCTGTGACATGTATCCAGCATGAGGCGCAGACTTTCAACATGGCACTTCACCAATCTGAACACGGTCCAATCATCAAAATATACCTCCAAAATTTTATGAATAAACTCCTTGAACACCGTGATTACTACCCTGGAGAAGATTGCGGGCACATTGTTTAGCCCACATGGCATTACTGTATACTGAAAGAAACCCCACTCTGTCGTGAAGGTTCTCTTGTTGCGATACTCCGATGCAATCTTTATTTGATGGTATCTTGAGAACCCGTCAGTGAATGAATAAGCCTCATGTCCTCAAACATTCTTTAACACTTCATCTATAAATGGTGTTGGAAATGGATTATGCACACAGACATCGTTCAGTCTTCTCAGATCTACACATATCCTAATTTCACCCTGCTGTTTCTTTTCCTGGAAAACCATTGAGCTCACCCAACCAGATTCTTCTACTGGTTCAATAATTCCAGCCTCCAACATCTTATCAAGTTCCTTGTCCACCTTTTCTTTATACTTCAAATTGAGTCGATAAGATCTCTACTTAACAAAATTCATGTTATGTTTCAAAGTAATTTTCATTACACCTAAATCTCCTACAATACCTTTCAAATCTAAGAACTCTGTTGGGAATAGATCCTGATATTCACGCAATAGTTCAGCCACATTATCAACTATATCTTCATCCCAATAGTCTCCTATCTTCAAAAACTTAGGTTTTGAATCAGATCTAATATTTACTCGCCAGGTTTTTAGTGGTTATGTTACATCAGGGTTCTCTGTCATAGGTCCTTCAACCTCGCATTGTCCTTCAGTTTCTGTAATGCTGATCTTTCTTGGATCATCCTCCTCTTCTTCAGTAGTTACATTGTAGCATTCTAGTGCATGGCGTAGTTGTGTATTCCAGTCTGGTTGAACCCATTCTACCAGTTCTTTAGGCATTCTAAAGATAGTGGCCTTAATCTCTTGTAGCGCTTCATCAATTCATTCAAATCCATCCTCAAAGTTGAAGGTTAATAAGAAGCTCTCCCACAAAATATCCCATTCATTTGTTCTGTGGTGCAGCTCTGTCTCTAGGTACCAATTCATAAGGATAGTGTCTAAGGTATGGAAAAAAACATGTACCCACTCTTGTTGAGGTTATTCACCCCAAGCTTTATTCCACCACGCCAAGTGTTCATGCAGACATCCTTCTCATTATCTTTCTCAGTCATCTGGGTATTAGCGTACCCAAACCAAAGCTTCATCATCCACTTATATTCCTTCCAATCGTCAAAGCTTTCCTTATGCATACCCCACCATCGAGCGGGCGTAGTGTGCAGTGCCAATTCAAGTGCCTACAATCGATGTTCCTCAGGCACCTCAATTTCAAATTCATTCAAAAAGAGATTAACATCATTTAAGCCATCATAATGTGGAATCTTTCTTACCTCAATAAACATGCACAACAATGATTTTGTCATCATATTACAACACAACATAGATACTTCATGCAACTGATTCTGCCAGTACTTGAGTTCTTCATCTGAGTCTGAGGTACAGGAGTTGTCTCTATCCCACACGATCTGTCCATCCGCAGTGGGATTGATCTAATCTTCATCTCATGTTGCGATCTTGTATATCTAGTCTAGATCATCATCATCCTCCAAAAAGTCGCGAAAAGGTTTAGTATACCGTGCTCCTTCTGCAAGGTCTAGTGGAACAATAACCCTGAGTTCCTTCCTCTCAAATGTCATCTTCCACTACTTTATATTGATCACCGCATCCATATAAAAGTCCCAGTCAATTCCTAGTAGTGTAGGATATAGATTACTATCATCTACTATTTCTATCACTTCAAAGTCAACCAATGCACTCGCTCCTTCAATATCCATTGTTACCCCATATAGGCACCCCATAGGAATAATCTTTTGTTGACTAGCCATGTGTAGCTGTATAGGAGACCATTGCAGCGCAGATCTCCCCATCCTTTCCCATGTCTGCTTAGGCAGAACGTTGGCATCAGAACCCAAATCTAAGATAACTTGGTCCATTTCATATTCGCCTATATGCACAATCAACCTCATCTCGCACCCTATCCTCTTCTTATGCTTAACCATTTTCCTCACAACGCGTTTGTTGGAGAGGTAAATCCCCTCTATGGATAGAGGCGATCCCTACTAGCCCAAAGGGGGTCTAGCAACAATCAAACAATGCTACACCACAGGTTCCTAGTTGTAATTAACAAGTGGGCAAAAGAAACCTACTTGGATTCCAACGCTATGTTTGTCGAAGAGATGATCCTCTCGCTCCTTCGCTCCAGCCGATCACAGTCCTCCACTATCCTTGCGGGCGGACACCTGCACAAGCAAAGAGAGAGCAAACACAAGTGTAAAATCTACTAAAAACAACTATGTATCAGTCAGGAAGGATACAATTTACATTAACCATTCATAGGACAAATGGAAATGGAACCATAAGAGTAGTCATCTATCTTTATTAATCAGAAAATAGAGTAAGGTACAACCAAAGTCCTAACGCTGAGTCCTTCTCTAGAGGGTCCAGCCAGCATGTCTTCCAAGCATTCACCTTTGAATCAAATCTCCCAAGTTAAAGAGGTCTCTCTCTCACATACAAGGCAACAAGCTCATAACCTTCCTCAAGCTCAAAAACAATCCTCACACAACACGCCAAATGCCTACAAAGAACAGCACTAATGCACTGAGAATTCCTCTATCAAAGTCTATATGTTTCAAACTAAAAACTAGCTGCTCATGGGCAATGGAGGAGGCTTATAAAGGAGAAGGAGTCTCCATGAATAGGTAAAGGATGAGCTTTCCCCCAAGATAAGTGGATGGTCAGTCGAACAGACATGCCAGAGAAAGGATGGCGACCTCAACAATGCTAACAGCCAAGTCTGGAGTCATCTGGAAGGCTGGCTGTTAGAACAAACTTGCCTAAACAGGATCAGCGCGGGTGCAAAACTGGGCTGGCGTGCTGGCATCGCAGATCAATTATAGAAGAGGTCTGGCCAGCGCACAATAGTACAAGCAGAGGGTGCGCTGTCCGTGAAATTGGACCAGCGCGGAAAACCCGTGTGCTTCCGCGCTGGCAACGCATCAGTTATACTAGCCTCCGCTGGTCAGCGCGGTTATTTAATGAACAGACGCGATGATTCAATTAACTTAGGCAAAGAGGGTTTTTAGCCATTCCAGAGGGCATAAGTGAGGTGAATGTGGTTTTATGGCACAGTAGGGAGACTGACATGATGGCAGTGACATTTTACTATGTAACAGATGACCCCTAAAGCATGAAGCCCGAGAGAGTGGGAGGGGTGAAATGCTTTACGATACTGTTGGACTGGAACACCACCAGGGAGAACCTGCAGGCGGATACAACTGATATTTTAATTACATGTAGTCTAGGCATGGGCGCAGCCATCGAAAAGACATGTGAAGAAAGGTCTGTGGTGTGGACGCAGCCACCCAGCCGAAGAGACCATAATGATAAGAGGTATGGTCGCAGCCATCCTTAAGAAGACTCAGGTATGGTCGCAGCCATCCATCAATGAGTCATGTAATGATGTCCCACAAAATCGCAACCTAGTCCACAATGAGCTAGAACCAGGGTCTTGCGCTCCATCCAAACCCAAACAAAGTACAAGTCCAAACATGTGAATATAGGTGTCAAAGTCGAACATGCTTGAACATCGTCTGATTACCAGCCAATGATGGAAGCTGTTAACAGACGCGAGAGGGGCCACCAATGATGACGATGGTCCTCAAGGTACTATAGGTACAATCCATGGTATGTGAATGAATGAGCCGGTGTCGAACACCCGCGGAGTCATCCGATCGGAGGCCAATGATGAAAACCTCACATCGAACACGAAGAACCTGCCATTGAGGCATGCAGGCTCCAAGGTACCTGAAGGGAGTCTCTAGATCACTCCTGGATAATGAGCTGAAGTCGACAGGAAGTGATCTTTATCGAAGGTGGGCCATAATGATTCCCACATCGTCGACGCGAGACGGGTAGAGACAAGTTGTTTTGCGTGAAATATCAGAGGGAGGTTATACTTGCAGAGGTCAACTTCTCTTGAACATATCGGCGGCACAACGACGGATTTGGCAGTATTTGGGGGTCAAATGGTCAGAGGTCATAACGAAAGGACAATGAGCAGATGAATGGCCAAATAGGATAACCCAAACCCATGGAGGCAAAAGTGAAGCGAGATGAGATGTCCCCACCCAGACACGAATGCAAACAGTGCCATGTTCAAGAGCGACATACTGCCGATGACGACGATTACGGTTCCTTTATTTCCCCCACCATTTCTGGCGAGTACCCCGATTATTTTGGATGACAAGCTTGACGGGGATAGCATATGCTTGGAGAGCACCATTGCGACGGAGCCCGATGTCATTAAATTTTAACGAGTCTGACAAAGGAAAAACTCGGCGCCTTTTCATGTTTAGAGAGTTTGAAAAGACAGCTAAAAAGAAAACTCCAGGGGGGTGATTTTTCGTAAAGTTGTGTCTCTCGAGCCCGAAAAAGTATAAAACAATGCCCGAAAGAACCACCCGATCATTATGACCGAGGAGTACTTTTCGTAAATAGTGACATCGACCCGAAAAAGTAAAAAAGCAATCGATGTCACGTCGTTTCAGAACCAATAGCGAGTGCGAAATGACAAGCACCCGGCAATCTTTTTGGTTTAAACGGTCGAAAAAGAGCTTTAAAAGCGACCGCCTCTCGTTCCTTTAGACGAGCTGAGAGGAGGCTCGGTAATATTTTCTCGTTTCATGCCGGAAAAGAGCTTAACGACGACATTTTTGGACCAAGTGTATACGAATCCACCGTCACTTGCTGGTTCCAAAGACCTGCACAAGAAAAATATCCACGTAAACCTGTTCGATATGTCGAAAAATCATAATAAAACATAATTAACCACATCTGGATCGAATTTATGGCAAAACTATAGTAAAAACTTGTAAATTTGACTATAAGTCCTTATGAATGTGGGTGTCTGCGAAACCAGAGATTCTGGGTTCGATCCCCAGCGGAGTCGCCAAATTGTTGGAGAGGTAAATCCCCTCTACGGATAGAGGCGATCCCTACTAGCCCAAAGGGGGTCTAGGAACAATCAAACAATGCTACACTGCAGGTTCCTAGTTGTAATTAACAAGTGGGTAAGAGAAACCTACTTGGATTCCAACGCTATGTTTGTCGAAGAGATGATCCTCTCGTCCTTCGCTCCAGCCGATCACAATTCTCCGCTATCCTCACAGACGAACACCTGCACAAGCAAAGAGAGAGCAAACAAGAGCATAAAATCTACTAAAAACAACTATGTATCAGTCAGGAAGCATACAATTTACATTAATCATTCATAGGACAAATGGAAATGGAACCATAAGAGTAGTCATCTATCTTTATTAATCAGAAAATAGAGTAAGGTACAACCGAAGTCCTGACGCTGAGTCCTTCTCTAGAGGGTCCAGCCAGCATGTCTTCCAAGCATTCACCTTTGAAGTAGATCTCCCAAGTCAAAGAGGTCTCTCTCTCACATACAAGGCAACAAACTCATGACCTTCCTCAAGCTCAAAAGCAATCCTCACACAACACACCAAATACCTACAAAGAGCAGCACTAATGCACTAAGAATTCCTCAATCAAAGTCTATATGTTCCAAACTAGCTGCTCATGGGCAATGGAGGAGGCTTATAAAGGAGAAGGAGTCTCCATGAATAGGTAAAGGATGAGCTTTCCCCCAAGATAAGTGGATGTTCAGTCGAACAGACATGCCAGAGAAAGGATGGCGACCTCAACAATGCTAACAACCAAGTCTGGAGGGATCTGGAAGGCTGGTTGTTAGAACAAATTCGCCCAAACAGGATCAGCGCGGGTGAGACACGGGGCTGCCGCGCTGACATCGCAGATCAACTATAGAGGAGGTCTGGTCAGCGCGAAAATGGCAAACGGAGGGTGCGCTGTTCGTAAAATGGGACCAGCGCGGAAAAGATGTGTGCTTCCGCGCTGGCAGCGCAACAACAACACTGACCTCCGCTTGTCAGCGCGATTATTTTAGTAACAGACGCGATGATCCATTTAACTTAGGCAAAGAGGGTTTTTTAGCCATTTTGAGGAGCATGAGTATGAGTGAATGTGGTTTATAGCACAGTAGGGAGACTGACATGATGGCAGTGACATTTTACTGTGTAACAGTTATCCTCATTCAGGAGGCTATTCACAACAGTATATCTAGAAACGAAAGGGGCATGATCATCAAACTCGACATGGCGAACGCCTTTGACTGGGTTAACCACTCTTTCCTTCAAGCAGTTTTGAAAAAGTTTGGTATCTCAGAGCACTTCACCAGCAGGGTTATGGAATGCATCTCTTCCAATTGGACAGCTCCCCTCATCAATGGTAGGCCCTGCTCCGCCTTCAAGAGTTCAAGAGGATTGAGGCAAGGATGCCCGCTCTCTCCTTTTCTATACATTATCATGGCTGAAACATTAAGCTTGCATATGGAGAACAAGCGAAGGTTAAAGGAAATAACAGGGATAGACATAGTCTGAGGAGCCAAAGGGATTAACCACTCCCTTTTCGCGGATGACACCCTTTTAATAGGGGGCACTTCAAGTCTGATGGCCAGAAGGTTCAAGGAAACTTTGGATCTCTTCCTCCAAGCTTCGGGAGGTAAACTTAGCAACAACAAGTGCATGATTTACACTTGGAATGTCCCAAGACACATAACCCAGAGAATATCTCTAATCATGGAGATCCTTGCCCAAGGGAACTGGTCCCATTTCAAGTATTTGGGGCTGCCTTTAGCCAAGGACTCTATCAAATCTGAGATATGGGTTAAGCTAATCGAAAAGCTGAGAGGGAAGCTCCAGAGCTGGGGAATGTATTGGCTTAACTTAGCGGGCAGAACAATTCTTATCAAGGCTGTTCTTTCAGCCCTTCCAATCTATCAATTTGCCATCACTCTTGCTCCAGCAAGCATCCATAAGCACATGGAGCTGATAATTCGAAGCTTCTTGTGGCAAGGAGGAAAGCAGGACACTAAAAAATTCAGCTTGGTTAAATGGAGCAAGGTCACTTTACCACTAGAAAAAGGAGGGCTTGGAATTAGAGTCCCAAGGCTTGCAAACATAGCTATGGGTTTCAAACTAATCTGGAGTATTCTTAGTGAAAAAGGATCTTGGTGGACAGAGATCATCAAGAAAAAATACCTGAACGGGGTCAATAGCAACATCCTCTCTGAAACTATTATTGACAGACATTGCACCCCTGTATGGAAGCTTATCAAAAAATCCCTCCCCCAATTCAAATCCCATATCTCAAGAGCCCCGGGCAATGGTAGAGGAATCAGCGTATGGGATGACAGAATTATGGGCTCGGAGGCAAGAGGAGCTCTTCCTAAGTTCAGGCCCCTGCAACAATGGATGATGGAGGCAAACCTTAAAACTCTCTATGACATCTCTCAGTGGGATCAGAATGTTTGAAAAGGATGGAGACCTCTCGCTCTCCCCAACGACCTCATGAACATCTGGGCTGACCTCAAATCTTCTCTCATTGGCTCAGCTCCCACTAATAGAATGTCAGAAGATAAGTTTATCTGGGATCCAAGTGGAGGTTGCTACACGGTGAAAGAGGGATACAAAGCCCTCCAGAATGCTCCACCAATAAATAACTGGCCCCTTCACAAAGTCGCTTGGAGAACCGAAAGCCTGCCCAAGGTTAAATTGTTCAACTGGACCCTCCTTCATGGCAAAATCCTTACTGCGGAAAACCTCAGGAAGAAGGGCCTCCAAGGTCCCTCAATCTGTAGTATGTGCAGGGAGGCGGAGGAAAGTTGTAGCCATCTCTTTATAGAGTGCCCCTTTGCAAGAACTTGTTGGAATCTCATAGCCAGCCCTCTAAACACTGGCGATCTTCCCAATCAGATCGCTACCCTTCAAAAGAGCTGCGGGAAATGTTTTCCTCAAACCAACAAAAGAAAGAACCTTGCCTCAAGAATGTGGAACAATATACCCTCAAATCTGTGCTAGCAGATTTGGATTGCCAGAAATAAGTGTATTTTTAATAACAGGAAGCCTTGTATATTTAGAACCATAGCCAAAACATTAGCGCTCATTTCTGAGACAATTGAAACCAATGGTATTACCCAGACTGACTCGGAGCAGACAGATGCAAAGGTAAAAGAATGGATGAACAAATTCAACTATGAAGCAAGAATTCAAAAGAAGCCAAATACAGGAAAGGGAAATCAGGATTGGAAGCTGAGAGGAACCAAGGAGGAAGTCGAAAACTGGATTCAAAAGCAAAGAAGGCCAACCCTTCACTTCGATGGGGCTTCAAAAAATAACCCGGGCCAAGCCGGGGCTGGTGGAATTATAAAAGACTCCCAAGGGAAAATCATAGTCAAATATGAATGGGGTCTTGGATCCATGACCAACAACAAAGCTGAGGCCTATAGCCTCCTCTTGGGAACCTCCATCGCTCGGAAATCAGGCCTCCAAAACCTTCTCATCTTGGGGGACTCAGCAATTATCATAGCATCCATGCCCTCAGGGAAAGAATTCAAGCAAACTGCCCTTAACAGAATCAAAGGTAGGATAATGGAGAACATAAGGAGCATCAACAAAGTCACCTTCAAGCATGTTCTCAGAGGAAACAACTCAGAGGCGGATGAACAAGCTAACAACGCTTCAGGTAGACAGACAGGTCAGGTTAAAGAAAATGATCAAGTGTATGAAAAAGCCATTCCATAAGCAGGCTCCTCCTCCCAGGCAGGCAAGTCACCTCAGGCATCTCCATCTGCGGATCCGTTCCTCCTACAAATCTTCACACTCTCTTCCCTTTTGCCTCGAGATCCCAAACTGGCAGCTAATGATCACAATCCACCCTCAGGATCTGGAAATGATCATCACGTTCTATCTCAGCATGAACCAACCTCAGAGCAGCGCAGCCAAAGTCAGGATGCACGAACAAGCCCATCACCTCCGCAGGCTCTCAGATAGCAGCGCCATCATTCAGGAGGATCTCTCCCCTCCCAAGATCAGATTGACACAGAGCTGGGCAAAGCATCGGGATAGTTCCATTGTTTCTATTTATAGCAGTCCGATCACTAGTCTCTCCACAGTTCAGATCAATACAAGGCTCCTCTTCAGCGATTCCTTCAAGCGTAGATTTCTCTTGGACGTGGCCTTGCGAGCCTCATTTCTCTGCTCCCCGTCTCTGGTAAAAGCAAATGTCTGTTTTGTGATTTTATTTGCCTCTGATCTCTTGTGTGTTTCTCGCTGCAGAGACCCCGGTTCCTCTTCGCAGGGTTTTCTCCTCACCCTCCAGCGCCCCTCTCCCCCTTCTCATCAGCTCTCTTCTTGTTTGATCATCCCTCTCAGTGCCCCTCCCTTTCTCCCCGATCCCCTCCATTCTACTCTCTGCTCAGCCTCTTTCAGTCTTTCTCACATCATGGCAGAACAACCTGATCAGCAAAATCCCCAGGAACCTACGATCAATATTGACAAGCTCTTCAGCAAAGACTGTACTATGTGCAAAACTCATACTTTTATGATCAACAGACTCAGGAAGCAGCTCAGTGAACTGAAGGATGATTATGAAGCAGACACCAGAACAAAACGAAAGAAACTCGAGAAGCAGAAGGTTGAAATCGAAAATCTGAAGGGCAGATGCAGCCATTTGGAGGAAGCCATCGAGCAGATCAGAGCCCTTACCCAAAGCTACCAAGCTGAGGCTTCCACGAAAGCTAGTGGCGCCAGGAGAGACCCCCTCCCTGATGTCTCGGTCACTCAGAAACTCCCCTAATTACTCATGGTCTGTAAATTCTGTTGGTTATGTGGTGTGTTCGTCAGGCAATATAGCCATTGTCTTTTTAATTTCAGTCACAAAGGCAAAAAAGAGGATAATGGGTCTGCGCACCCGGTTTTGATCCTCTTTGCCAAAACTCCCGACATCTATGTACCAGAACTACGTTTTTGATTTTATAATACCAAAGTATCCGACTCTGTTAAAAAAAAAAATGTTTCCATTAGACACTTCAAATAGAGGCTGTACTAACTCTGTTATCAACATTTCACTTGAGACCTAGTTTTGATTTTGATCACATTTTTATTTGTGATATAAATTGAAAACTTCAAAATGGATTCCAAAACTATATTTCAAAAGATATGTAAAAAAAACATGATTTCATAATGATCCTATATGGTTCCCCAAAATAGGCTTGTTCTTACTGCATTTTGCCATGTAGTCCTTTCAAATGAATATTGAACAATGATTTGAAGAAATTGTTTGAAACAAATTTATTATGGAAGTCTTATTGTGAATTCATTCTACTTGTTTATTTATTCTATTCTATCCTATTCTATTTTAGAAAAGAAATTCATTCTCTCAAGTATAAGAGAATTTCCAGTGCATCCATTTTCGTAACAAGATCATAAGTAAACTCATATCCAAATTCGAAAAATATA
>APFE030470987.1:38982-53325 GCA_000404065.3 Pinus taeda
ATCTGCCAATTCTAAAAGAGTAGAGGTAGGTTCTACTGACATGATGCCAAGCTTTTGGCAGGTGGAGGTTGTCAAAATGTTGATTGCAGCTCCCAGGTCAACTAGAGCGTTAGTCAAGGTTTGACCATAGATTTGGACAGTTACAATTGGGTTCCCGGGATCTTCATATTTAATAGGTGCCTCTTTTCCTGATAATAGGTCGGATAAGATACCAACTACTTGGACTCTGGGGTTAGTATTTGTATTCCTCCTTGATTTTTTGATGCACAATTCCTTTATGGTTTTTGCATATATAGGAATATCTTGTATGGCTTGAAGGAATGGAATCTTTATATACAGGTTTTGTAACTCTCCCAAAATGTCAAAGTCTGGAGATCGCATAGGTCGAGATATGACTAATCGTTCTGGGAGAGGAGGAGAGGATGTACTAATCGTTCTGTATGATAAGGTTATCATTGATGATTTGATGATTAAGTGAAGGGATAGTTGAAGATTAATAGGTCTCGGTGAAGAAGTTTTTTGGAGCCGTGAAGTACAACCAAATATATCTTAACAAAGTGAATCCATAGGATTGGTGTCCTTGGCACTGGTGCTCTTAAACCCAAGGTTGGTTCCTTGGATAGATAGGGTTGAATCCCTATAGGTCAGAGCCTCACTAATGTCCAAGTTGGATCTTGGAAACAAATATTGTACTCATTCATTTGTGCTTGATTCAATTAATAAGAGCATTTATTCTTATCATTGCTCATTTTGTGTTCTAAATATAAGTGATTTGACTTGTATAACTAACAATTGAAAAGAAATATTGATTCACCCCTCCTCAATATTTCCATCAATTGGTATCAGAGCCAATACCTTCACTCAAAGCCTAACAGCTTGAAGGTTGATCATTAGAACACAAATGGCGAAGCCAAGGAGGAAAGCATCCAATCCTCCTAAAGATGTGTCTCCTCAACCACTGAAATTGAAGTCAATCAATTTGTGAAGGCTCCATTGTCCAATGGAAACTTTGATATATGAGAGGCAAGAATGAGGAATTTCTTAAAGACTCTAGGCATTGAATTCTGGAAATCGGTGATTGTTGATAGCATGATGGATGGAGAATCCAAGAAACATAATACAAGAGCAATGAAAGAAATCTTGAATGGGCTACCTGATTCTATGAAGGCCAATTTTGAAAAAAATTGTCAGCAAAAGGCATATGGGATAAACTTCATGATCTTCACTCAAAAGGAATGTTGACAATGATCTCTAGTCAAGAAAATGATGGAAAACAACAAGGAAATCTGGAGCCCATCAAGGAAGCTGAAGATAAGAGTGATAACATCAAGGCTAAAGAAGACCTAGAAGATGAAGAGAATGAAGAATATTTTGAAGAATATCTCCTCACTAAAATTATGGCTGCCATAAAAAAGATTAACAATTTGAAGAAAAAAAATGAGGAACTTAAGAAGAAAGCGCAAGTTGGAGACTAGGACAATACAAGGAAGGAAGTTGACCTTGTCAAACTTCAAGTATGTCAAGCTTCAAGGACAAGAAATAGATGAGGAGCTCGCAAGATTAAGGAAGAATTTCATCAAAACAAGAGAAAGCATCATGAAGAAGTCATATCCATGACAAATCAATTGGATAAGGCAAAGAAACAAGAAGATACCTTGTCAAGCCACCTTGAACAAAGGCACAAGAGCTTGAACAAACTTGAGGCAGAGATTGGTCAATATAAGGAACAAGTCTGCTCCCTTAGATCTCAACTAGAAGAAGCAAGGAAACAAGCACAAGGAGATGAGAAGGAAAAGGAAGCTTTGGCATTCATAGAAGGATAAGTTGATGAAGCAGAAAAAGAAAGAAATGCTATGAAATGTCAACTAAAAGAAAAAGATGAACATATTTTCCTACTCAAATCAAATGTCATCTTTAAAAATCGAAACACATGAAGTAACAAGGATGATGGAAGAAATGAAGAAGCAAATAGTTATGAAATATGAAGATTGTGAAAAGTTGAAAGGATAAATTGTCTTTTTAAAGGAGTGTGCAAGGGATACTCGTTAGGGAAACATACTAGAAATCCATTTCATAATAGTGAAACTAGGTCTAAAGAGATATTAGACCTCATCCATTCTAATGTGTGTGGGCCAATGTTTGACAAATCACTTGGAGGTTATCTTTACTATGTGACATTCATTGATGACCATTATGGGAAGACATGGCTCTACCTACTCAAGGAGTTTAGGTTTGAAGTGGAAACCCTAACCGAAAGAAAGATAAAAATTCTAAGGTCTGACAACGGTGGGTAATACACTTCTAAAGAGTTGATTGCATATTGTAAGGAACTAGGTATTGAAGAGGGAGCCTATTGTTCCCTATTATCCCAAACAAAATGGATTGGTGGAAAGGAAGAATAAGTCAATTGAAGAAGGCATTTGAACTATGCTCCTTTATAAAGATCTACCGAAGCTCTTATGGGGAGAAGCAACGATGACTATCGTATACATTCAAAATAGAAGTCCTCATAAGAGTCTTGATAATACTACGCCAAAAGAAGTATTCATAGGGAAGAAGCTGAGTGTGGATCACCTCTGAATCTTTGGAATTCCAACATATATCCATGTTCCAAAAGACAAGCAAAAGAAGTTGGACTCGACAAGTATCAAGGGAATATTCGTTGGTTATAGTATTTCCTCAAAAGCATATAGAATATACATAAAGGAAGGAATACATATTGAAGTAATAAGGGATGTCATATTCGATGAAATCAAGCCTACAAGAAATAAAAGGATTTTCCTATTGATTTTGATGACGAAGAGGATCCCATATTTTAAGAAGAAAAATCTCATCATGAAAAATCTACTACAAATATCGAAAAAGAAAGACCTGGTGAGCCTATTCAATCGATGGTTGTCCCAACCACAAGGAAGAGACCAAATTGGTTGAAAGCTACATTAGAAGATGTTGAAGGACATGAAGCTGTGAAAGGTTCCTTCAGGGAAAATAAGAAACCAAAGAGATATTTTGGCTATGCTGCATATATGAAAAAGTTAATTGAAGTCGAACCGTCTACATTCAAGTAAGTTGAGCATGAAGAGATTTGGAAGAAAGATATGCAGGGAGAATATCTATCCATCATGAAGAATGGGGTTTGGGAGATCGTTCATAGACATAGTGACAAATCGGTTGTCACATCAAAGTGGATCTATAAGATCAAACATGTTGTTGATGGAAGTATAGAAAAGTATAAAGCAAGATTCATTGCAAGGGGTTTCTCTCAAAAGGAAGGCATTGATTATGAAGAAACCTTTGCACCTACAACAAGGTACACTACCATTAGATCGTTGGTTTCATTTGCTACTACAATGGGGTGGAATATCCATCAAATGGATGTTAACACTACATTTATGAATGGAACAATTTATGAGGAAGTGTACATTGAACTATTGAGAAATATAGGGCATGGATAGTTAACAAATTTCTCTGCTTGATAATTGCTTGTGATACACTTTTATTTCTTAGCTTATAGTCTTTTCTTCTTTATGTTATTATTGTGTTCCTTTTATCAAGACAATTACCAATATGCACAATAAAAGACAAGTGACACAGTATGTAGGCTTGTCATCCAAGGCCAAAACCTCTCACCTCTTGAGAGGAAAACCCGATCAAAATTTTTCTTCTATATCTTCAATTGACGAGTACCAAGACCATGACACAGACCCCCTACTCTAGTATCCTCCCAAGAACCTTGTCACTAACCTTGATGCTCTGCCTCTTTCCTTCCTCGACTTTCTTCTAGATCTCAAACTACTCTCCTCAGCTCCTTCTAGAGAAACTCGATCTCTATTCTTCACACTCCTCTTTCTTGGCTTCCTCTAGAGAATCTCGGTCTCTAGGCTTTGATATTCTCTAGAGAAACTTGGTCTCTAGATATCTATCTCGGTCACCCAGAAGAAACTTCTCTTCACTACCTGAGAATAAACTTCCTTCTTCGCTGCCTAGAAGTAACTCTACTTCATTGTCCCCAGAAGATAGCCTCCTTCACTATACCCAGAAGATGATCTCCTTCGCTATACCCAGAAGAAACCTATCTTCTCACTGCCTAGAAGAAACCTATCTTTTCTTGCCCTTCTTCACTTCTTCTTCGCACTTCTGCTTGTCGAGATCAAGTTGAGTTGCTTTCTTCTAATGGAGGTTGAGTGTGGCTATATATACACTTCCCTTCATGTCCTTTAGGCCGACATGATTACTTGTAGTTAGGACGACTTCATCTAGCATGTTCTTCCATCGTTGTAGGTTGACTTGAAGGGGATAAGTGACAAGGTCTTGGAAGATACTTTACATAAACAATTTTGACCTTTTACAAAGTGTAACATGACTTCATTACATGACAATGACTCTAACATTTTATGACTAGATGACAAATGAATCCTAAAGACTCTCAATGGGAGTCTTGACTCAAAAATAAAATCTCTTGCTCATGAAACCCATGAAGCAATTCAATACAATAATTTTATTTTTATTCTTTACGTATCATTACATAAAATCATAATTACATGTCATTATGAAGACCAAACCTAGTTACACTTTTCAACGCTCCCTCTTAACTAGGGAGGTATTCATATGGACTTTCTCAATATAAAGAATTTCTCATAAAAAGAATTCAGTTTGGTAAATCATTTGTATAGCATCATATAAACCAACATTGTTACATTGAAAGGCCTTGACTAACAACTCCTTATCTCCACAAGATCTAAGCTTAATTCTTACGAGACCAATGATTTATAGACACCCTCATTATTGTCTCTCTCGGAACATACCCACCCGGGTTCTCTCAGGGTATGTTCCATGAGGACTATTCTTATGTTGGATTCCTTAACCCTCAAAGAATATCGGTCCTCCATGAATACTCTTCCATTGGATGCCCTATCTCATCCCCAAAGAGTAGCAGATGCCAAATGATTACCCAATCCTCCATTATGTCTTCCCAAGTGAAGACCAGAATGACATTTCTATCTCTCCCTCTCAAATAGGGAGGACATATTCCAATAAAGGAATGTACTCATTCCTACCGAAAACGGATGTACCTAAGCTCCCTCTTGGCTTTGGAATTTCCAAGTTTCTTCCAAGCAAGAAACTTATTTTCTAGGCTTCCTCTTAATTAGGGACCTACAGCAGCTCCTCATGTGGAACAACCAGCTGCCTAAAGAACTCCTTTTTTCTTCGATGTCATCAATTTATTTTTTAATGGAGTCATCATCTTTTGGGTCACCTTCATAGGGCACCGACCATCCCTCACTTTCATCCATGAGTTAGTCATGTCCTCATCTCATCAAAAAGTGATCCATCAGATTTTTCACCTTGCCTTTACTTTATTCCATTCTGCCTTCATGCCATATTTTTCGGAAGGATAGTACATCCTTCAATATGGTCCTCTTGGAAGTCATCCACAAATCTTCCCTTAGGCAGTCCTACATAAGCCCATCCAGATATTAGTTCAAAAATAAGAAATGAACACTTAAATCAAAATTACCTTTGTGCTGGTCTTTCAACATGACATCTTCTTGTACGTATCAACATCTTGCATGCAGATTGACACATTTCCCAAAGATATCCTTTGTCAAGGGTCTCTATCTTTTTCCAACTCCTATCAAAGTCTTCATATCTTTTTGGGAGATATACTAGTCAACTCTTCTTGGTCTCGGATGTTGAATGCCTTCTACCTTTGTTGCATATTTTTACGATCTCTTCCTTTCTTTTCACACTTCATTCCGAAGAGCTTCCAATCAGAGTTTCTCAATTGTAATTAGCTTCCTCATTATTCATATGAGAACATATTATGTTGATTTTATCTAGTGTGACTTATTCTTTTATGCAATCCTTCAGAGGAGGAGATCCCTTCTTCTTTTGATCATGTTTCCCAAGATGGAAATAGTGATCCATATTATCTACAACCATTTGATATGACTTTTCATAATATCCTATGTAAGCATACATACCTCATCTTTCCTTTCGGTCATCTAGACTTCATGTAGAAGCTTTATTTGAACGAACTAACTTTATTATTTAGACTTGATTTCCTGATATGTCATCATACGATCATCTCTTGAATCCCATGAGTTGGAATTCCTAATGAAACTCTTGCTTCCTTTATAAATCAATGAGTCCTTCGATGACAATTCCATCAGAGACACTTGAGGATCTTTCATATCCTTACCCAACATATGTTTCCTTATTGACTATTGTATGATGATCCAAGTCAATGATGACCTCTACTTCTTTCTAGAAGTATCACTCGAGATTTCAATGAGGTTTCCAAGAGCTCTTATTCTTTGTACTCAATAGAATTCCTTTTAGACATTATCTTTGCTACTTATGTCACGAGCTCTTACTTCTAATGCTTCCATCGCGATGTTATTTTCTAATCTAATGCATCCTATCTTATATACATTGATTCCTATCTATAATTTACAAGTGAAAAGTACCTACTTAGTGAAGAATATCATCTCATCCATAGTAGAGATATTTTTGCTTCTTCCTTCTTAAGTTTCTATTTTATATACATTTATTCATATCTATAATTTACAAGTGAAAAGTACCTACTTAGTGAAGAAGATCATCTCAGTCATAGTATATATCTTTTTTCTTCTTCCTTCTTAAGTTTCTTTGTCTTAGGTTCTTTCACTTCCTTAGTAACATGGGCTTCTTCTCTGTCCCTCTTGCGTTTAGGCCAATCTATTATATAGTGCCCAAGTTTCTGATAACCATAGCATCTTTCCTTAGCCGTGTTCTTCTTATTTTTCTTTGGAGGATCAAACTTTCCAAATTTCCCTTTTCTTCTTATCACTAATTGATCCCTTCTATCTAAGCTTTTGTTACTTTCTTTCTTCTGCATGTCTTCTTCGACCTTGCAGAGAGACCATAATTTGATGAATGGGATAGCTTCCTCTTCACTAGTAGATATGAGGTTACCTTGCTCATTAGTCAATGTATTTAGAATAACAGAGATTATCTCGTTATCAGATACCATCTCTCCTAGATCATGCAATTGACCTTTATTTGAGATGCCTTTGAGAGACATCACGATATCCCTTCATCCTTTGGTACCTTCAATTTATATAGATAATATCTAAGTTATATGATCTTTTCTATCTTGTTTTTAGAGAAAAGTTCTCCCAGTTTGTCATATATTTCTTTAGATGTCTCCAGCTCAGCTACATAGGAAATGAGAGGATCTTTGATATACTCCTTAAGAATATTTTGAGCCTTGAGATCCCTTTCCATGTATTCATAATGTTTGTTCTTTGGATGGCTTGGAGATATTTCCATGGACATGATCAATGACTTCATTTACTTCAAGGACTATGTCTATCCTTCTTTTCCATACAAGGAAGTTTGCTACTCCAACCAGCTTTTGGTTCTCCTTGAAAAATGAAGTCATTTTTACTAGATTAGATTATAATATAAGGTACTTACTTGTGAAGATAGAATCTTCAATTTGATGACGAACTTCTTGCTTCAGATGATCCATTTAGGAGGATTATTTTCTGACAAGAGAAGATTTACTTCTATAGGATGATTTTCTTCCAAATGAGATCCTTGCTTTAATAGAGAGAAGATTATCTTTCGATCTAACCTTCCTTAGATTTGAATATCTTCCACTTTTTTGGTGATGTATGATCTATGGAGTGCTTCTAGGGTTTCAATCTTTCTTCATGCTTCTTTCTTGAAGATAATTTCAAGACTTATTGGTGTAGATTTCTTTGATCTAGGGTTTTGAATATCTTGCCCTTGGTAGCCCTTGGATTGGATACGACCCTTCTTTGAAGCTTGATTCTCATGTTCCTACTTGCTTGAATGCCCCTTCCTGACTTCAACGCCTAAGCTCTGATACCATGTTGAGAAATCTAGGTCGTGGATAATTAAGAGATTTCTTTGCTTGATAATTTCTTGTGATATACTTTTATTTCTTAGCTTATAGTCTTTTCTTGTTTATGTTATTATTGTGTTCCTTTCATCAAGACAATTACCAATATGCACAATAAAAGACAAGTGGCATAGTATGCAGGCTTATGAGCCAGGGCCAAAATCTCTCACCTCTTGAGAGTAAAACTCGATTAAAATTATTATTCTAGATCTTCAATTGACGAGTACCAAGACGATGACATAGACCCTTGACTCTAGTATCATCCCAAGAACCTTGTCACTAACCTTGATGCTCTTCCTCTTTCCTTACTCAACTTTCTTCTAGATCTCAAACTGCTCTCCTCGGCTCCTTCTAGAGAAACTTGGTCTCTATTCTTCACACTACTCTTTCTCGGCTTTATCTAGAGAATATCAGTCTCTAGGCTTTGATCTTCTCTAAAGAAACTCGGTCTCTAAATCTCTATCTCTGTCACCTCGAAGAATCCTTCTTCGCTACCCCAGAAGAAACTTCCTTTTTCGGTACCCAGAAAAAAAAAAAAAAATAAATAAATAAATAATAAAATAAAAATAAATAAAAATAAAAAATCTACTTTGATGTCCCTAGAAGATAGTCTCCTTTGGTATACCCAAAATATAATCTCCTTCACTATACCTAGAAGAAACATATCTTCGTACTGCCCAGAAGAAACCTATCTTCGCTTTCCCTTCTTCACTTCTTCCTCGCACTTCTCTTTGTTGGGATCAAGTTGAGTTTCTTGCTTATAATGGAGTCTGAGTGTGGCTATATATACACTTCCCTTCATGTCCTTTAGGCGGACATGATTACTTGTAGTTAGGTCGACTTCATCTAGCATGTTCTTCCATCGTTGTAGGCCAACTTGAAGAGGGTAAGTGACAAGGTCTTGGAGGATACTTTACATAGACAATTTTGACATTTTACAAAGTGTAACATGACTTCATTACATGACAATGACTTAACATTTTATGACTATATGACAAATAAATCCTAAAGACTCTCAATGGGAGTCTTGACTCAAAAATAAAATCTCTTTCTCATGAAACCAATGAAGCAAGTCAATACAATAATTTTATTTTTCTTCTTTACACTCATTACATAAAATGATAATTACATGTCATTATGAAGACCGAACCTAGTTACACTTTTCAACACAAACAACCAGAGGGATTTGAAGTAAATAGAAGACACTCTCATGTTTGCAGACTTAAGAAGGCCTTATATGGCTTGAAGCAAGCATTTAGGGCACAGTATGCAAGGATGGATGTATATCTACTTAGAATTCGATTCATGAACAGTTTTGTTGATCCGAATCTATACATCAAGGTTGTGAATAATGAACCTGTCATTATTCTACTATATGTGGATGATTTATTCATCACAGGTGTAGAGTGAAGAATTCATGAATGCAAGAATATGTTGGCATCTGAATTTGAAATGAAGGATATGGGATTGATACACTATTACCTAGGTTTATAAGTATGGCATAGGCCTGGGGAGATATATTTGGCGCAAGGAAAGTACATCATCAAGTTATTGCAAAAATTTGGGATGATGGATTCCAAGTCAATGACTACTCCTATGATCACCAACCACAAGAAGTTAAGGGGATTTGACTCTAGTCTCGTGGATCCTACCTCATATCGACAGTTGGTGGGTTTGCGGATGTATCTGGTAATTTTTATGCCAGATATATGTTTTGTAGTGAATATTCTTAGTCAGTTTAAGTTGGAGCCTGTTGGCCCTCATTTTTGGTCTAGTTTTTCTTAAGAAAACATACTTAATTTCTATATTTTCCATCCATTTTTCATCACATACACCTCATTTTGATGTATCTATGCATGTTCAAGTATATTAATCTAATTTTGCAATTGTTAGATGTTTTTATGAAAATTGAATTTCAAGTGCATTTTTGGAGAGAATCAGAAATTCCCGTAATGGCTACATGGATGTCATATTTGTAGGACACTTGGGAACGAGATGGATACATTTCTAGAAATATTGGGACCTAGGATTGAACTAACACTTGTTGGTTCAGTCAAAACAGGCTTAAACAGCCTGGTCAAAAGCTGGTCAAACAAGACTAGTCATTCAGGAAATCCCTAGGAAATAGGGCAGTTTTATGATTTCATGAGATTTTCCATATTTTTAGTGATAGGATGGATGAGTTCAACTTGGATAGGTGGGATATGGATAAATATAGTTTTTAGAGATATTTTATATCAGTTTGTTTCATATTCTTTTATTTAAGCCAAAACATTGAAGGCTTATGGTATGTAGAATTTGTATAATTTTATATTGAGACATCTGAATGCTTTGAGTTAATTTGAGGAACCTGTTCTACCTTCATTTTGTTGTTCAATGGTGTGGATTATTCATAGAATTTTTAGTAGCTGATAATCTCTTCAAGTGTGCAAAACAAGGGTGGAGGGTCCCCACTCCAAGCTAAGTACACTTCATGGTTAATCTAGCTTGATTTTCATAAACTAGTTTGCTTCAGATTTGTTTACTTGATTTTATGTATGATGATTTATGTTTGTTGATGAATCTTGTTTTATTTATCATCTTTATATGAAGGGACAACCCAGTGTTCAAGTTGAACCCTCCTTCTATTGGATTATTGAATAAGAACTAAAATTCATCTTTCTTTGTTTCAAGTAATTTTATGAATTTTTAGTTTTCTAACAATGGTATTATGATTAATGAATTTGTGATGAGAAACAGCAAGAACCTCCTAAGTTAGGAGCCTCTTTCATTATTTATTTATGCATATTAAATCTATTGTCAATTAGTGGGTTTTTTATTTCTATTTCATGAAATAATATTTTGGAATGAGGACACAGTTGGTTCTTCTAAGTTATAAGCCACTTCATCTCACATATATTGCATACGTGGATTAGAAATTACTTAATTATATTTATATTTATAATATGTATTTCCTCAACTCTTCATATTTTATCTTCTAACCTTGACTATATCTAATATCCATACATTTTGGACATGCCTCCAAGTTTACAAACCTGGATTGATAATGAAATACTTGTGTTAATTTACTCCATAAATTAGCCCAACAGAGCCTTGTTATGATCACTAGATAGTTTCTAAACATATATTGAGGTATCTTTGTGGCACTGTACATCACTGCCTAAAGTATGATAGTAAGGAAGTCACGTTAATTGGCTTCACATACTCTGGTTGGGATGGTAGTGAGACTCATGGAAGGAGCATTGTTGGAGGATGGTTTAGTCTGGGATATGTTATGATCTCATGGACGAGTAGGAAGAAAGATCTCATTGCATTGAGTAGTGCCGATGCAGAATATGTGGCTTCATGTGAAGTAGGAAAAGAGGTTGTTTGGTTAAGGAAGCTTCTGACAAGATTTGTTCAAGAAGTCTTTGGGTCCTACTATGATTAATTGTGAGAATTAAAGTTGTATCAAGATGTCTGTAGAACCCGTGTTTCATTCAAGGACGAAACATATCAATAATAAGTTGCACTTTATTAAAAACTTGGTGTAGGATGGGATCGTGAAGTTGGAGTATGTATCGACAGATGAACAAGTAGATGGCATATTGACAAAGGCTCTTCCTAACAAGAAATTTGAATATCTAAGGAACATGCTTGGTTTGGTAGATATTGTTGATTGTATTGATGATAAGAAAGTGGAAGAGATTTGATGAGGCTTTGCGAGTGAAGCATTGTCTGGGGAGACATATGGTCAGAACTTTGTGCTGATGTCCGAGTCCCAAAGTTGAAAAGATGGTGTTGATTATTGAGCTATGTTTTTTATACACACCTATATTTGGGTTGGTGGCTAGAAAGTAAGCCTGATGTGACTTAAAGGGGTTGAAAGTTTGATTCCACCTTATCCCGCTTGGATAAAATTCCCTCATCAGGAATCTAGTCCATGGCATTGTGGTGCCTAAACTGTTGAGTAACTGATTAGATAGATTTCCTTGGTTAGGAATCTAGTCCATGGCATTTTGGTGCCTAAAAGTTCTTCATGGTTCATATAGTTTGAGGTATTCCATTGTATTGGTACGTTATGAATACCTCCCTAGTTAATAGGGAGTGTTAGAAAATGTAACGATGTTCGATCTTCATTAACGTACTTGAGTCATTGTGTAATGCACTTGTCACAATGACTTATTAAAGCATGGGTTTCATGCTTGGGTCATCATTATATTAGTCAAAGTCCCCATTGTGGACTCCTAGGAACAATATTGAGTTTATAGAGTCATTGTACATTCAAATAAACCCTTCTTGGGCTTTTGAATCATGTAAAAAGATTTTGTATTGAGTCAAATATGAATTATATACCCGCCACATCAAGTCGGCCTAAGAGAGATCAATTCTTCCTAAGCACCCTAATTTGACCCACAAGAAGACTATATATATAAGGAGGTCAAAGTCATTTGGAGCGTAAACTCTCAAGCAAGTTTGATATCTCAAGAAGAGCTGGAGAAGTGCAATTTTTTTCTTGGAGGTTGAAAGAAGTGCGATTTTGGGAAAGTTTATAGAGAGGAAGAAATTCAAACTTTTGGTACCTCTCTCTGTCTCTTTTTGATGGTCTAGATTGGGAGATCAAAGTCTCATAAGATTTCGTTGTTGTCAGAAGTTTTTGCCTAGTCAAAGTTGTTGGAAGGGGTTGAAGATCTATGAGGCTGACTTGGTGTGGAGGGAAAGTTAGGTCTTGGTCTAGGGTGAAGACTCTCAAAGAATACTATTGAAAGGAAGAATTATCTTGAATGGGTTTTCCGCTCTAGGGGGGTTTTTCCCTAGCATAGTGCCTATATCTTTTGTCTCTTGTTTTGTGATCTTCATACGCACATAATATGGTAATTTCTTGATGAAATATAAGATAATAAAGAAGTAAAATAAGCCAACACACTCACAAGTAATTATCAAGAAAGGAGAATCAAACCCTAATATAATTACTTTGATTTTCCAACAGGGGTCATACACACATCATCCCATTAGTGAGGTCACCCTTAAAGAGGAAAAGGTAAAATCCATTCTTAACTGTGATAGCCAGGGAAGAGTCAAAGGGGTCCAATATTCTCGTAAAGAAAAGGGAAAATACCCCTCGACTCTTAAGGAACCACCTAAAGAAGATCCATCACCTAAGCAAGCCCCTTTCAAATAATCCATCCCCAAAATTCCTCCCAAGAAGGATCCCCAACAAAATCCAATATGAAAAAGGATCTTCCAAGGAAAGAATACATCAAGAAGAATTAAAAGGGGAAAGAAATTAAACTTGACATTGACATAGGGGTTTTCGTAGGAAGAATGACTATACTTGCTCCTCTAAAGGAGATTTCTAAGCTTTCCGAGCAACAACAACAAATTAAGAAGTCCCTGGGAATTCAAGAAGAAGAACTATCGAAAGAATTTTTTACTGAAACCCTAGGCATGAACCTTTCTTGCTTACTTTGTCTATCAATGACCTCTTCTTACACAATTGTATGTTAGACTCGAGGGCTTCTGCAAATATCATGCATTTGACTATTATGAAGCAATTGGGTCACATCATCACTTGGCCATACAAAATGATGTGTGGTTTTAATTCCAAACCTGTGGAGGTGGAAGGTATCATCAAGGACCTTAAGGTTTCTTTAGCTAGGAATCCCGATATATACCTCCTCATGGATGTTATTGTTATTAATATTCGTGATGTGTGGGAGATGCTATTATCTAGGAAATGGGGGGCTACCATTGGGGGGCATGTTCAAATGGACTTATCATATGCAACCATTCCACAATATGATGGCACCCCTTTTATCCTTTATAAGGAACCTACTTACTTACCTCATGTGATCAAACCTAGACCTTATTATGAGACATGTGAGATCGAGAAGCCTTCCCCTATTCTCCTGACTCAAGATGTATCCTCAAGCATCCAATCTCTCAAACGAGTAAAAAGTGGAAGCCTAAGAAAGAATATAAAATTGGGGATTTAGTCTTGGTTGATAAAGATCCCATACCTGTCAGGATTCTGGGAAAGGTTGGGGATGATTATTTCTACATTTCCAAACTTAACGACAAAATTTGGCTTGAGAAGGTCAAATTAAGTCGTATCACTTCTTTCCTTGAAACTTGACATTAAATCATATGCATGGTTGAGTAGGATGCATCGCATATATCATTGATGTCAATAGTTGATGTCAATCGTTGATTTCAGTGGTTGGGATGGAAATTATTCTTGAAGATGCCAAAGGATGATTACAAGTCTTGTTTAAGATGTCAAGACACAAATGAAGTGCCAATCGTGTATCTTGATGATCATAATGGAAGACTACCATATCACTGATCTTGGTGATAACACTATGTAGGAATTTACAGGGTAAGTTCCTCAGACAGAACACCAGAAGGACACCGCTCACAAACAGATCACAGATCAATACACCAGTATTTTG
>APFE030470991.1:0-51576 GCA_000404065.3 Pinus taeda
AGCAAGTACAGTTTCTACTACATTTATGGAAACAATTCAAAAGCTACATGGAAACCCAAAGATTATTGTAAGTGACAGAGATCCCATTTTCACTGGAAATTTTTGGACAAAATTGTTTTCTTGTCTTGGTACTCAGTTAGCTCATAGCTCCTCTTATCATCCTCAATCTGATGGGAAAACTGAGATAGTAAACAAATGTTTGGAAGGATATCTTTGTTGCTTTGTATCTAATAAATAGAGACAATGGGTCAAATGGTTGCCTCTAACTGAATGGTGGTATAACACTTCCTTCCATACAGCAACAAAAATGACCCCATTTATGGCACTTTATGGGTATCAACCACCATCCATCACATCATATTTAAGAGAAAATTCTAAGGTTCAGCAGTGGAACATCACATCGAACATCAACAACAAGTCCTCCAACTCTTAAAGGATAACCTCGTGTTGGCACAGAATAGAATGAAACAATAGGCAGATCAACATCGCAGCGAAAGAAGTTTTAATGTAGGTGATTGGGTATTCCTACGTCTACAACCATATAAACAAATGTCCCTCAAGCAAGCTAAGAAGGATAATAAATTATCACCAAAGTATTATGGTTTGTACAAGGTGTTTCAAAAGATTGGTACTATGACATACAAATTAGAGCTTCCTGCAACTTCTTGAGTGCACCCAGTTTTCCATGTTTCATGTTTAAAGAAGGTTATCGTAGACAAGCTCCCAGTTCAAACAATATTGCCAGGACTTGAGGAGGAAGGAAAAATTATATTGGAACCGGAAGCAGTCACCGAAACAAGAACTCGATGGCTACGAAATCGATCAATTTCGGAGTATCTCATCAAGTGGAAGAACTTATCCGCTGAAGATTCCACATGAGAGGATGAGAATTTTATACAGAAGCATCCAGAACTACTCAAGCATTGAAGACAACACTTTTTTTGAAGGAGAGGGGCATGTTAGGTCCCTATAATACTAGGATTACCTCATTACTATTGTAGTTGTATGCCTTATTAATATTGTTGTGCCCCTATTGTCCCCATATTGTTATTACTGTGCCCCATAGAATCCCTCCATTGTTATTTTTGTGGCTTTATATTATTATTGTTAGGTCGGTTGGGTTATATTGTGATGCCTTAGACTCCTATATATAGAAAGGAGGTTTTGTCATTTGAATCATCCAAAAATTGTTCATTTATGTAATGCAAAGGAGGTTGCGCCCTCGAAGAGGCTGAATTCTAAGGCATTGATCTATATTTTCTACCTTTTTGTGAGCTGGTTTCATAATAGTAACTTTGGCACCCGATCTTCGTTTGACGCGTATAATAGCTCGTTAGAAAGATCTATCCGAGCACTACAACTTTGGGAAGAGAAGCATTGGTCCATTGCCTGTTGTTTCTGCCAGATTTCCCAAAAAACATCATTTAGGGCCTCAAAATGGCTCCATAATTTCAGGACCCAAAAAAACTGCTAAAAATAGTAAATTGTGCTACAATTATGGAAACTGACAAACTGAAAGAGACAGTTGTGGGGGTCCAAATGGGATAGGTGGGTGGCCACCAACATCCACCTGGATCATTCCTCCCCCCTTAGGAAGCAATGGTCCCCATTGCGTTGAGTTTCTCCATTTGCTGAACTTGGTCCCTGGTGCACTGTTCTGCAATATCGGATGTGTCCAGTAATGGTGGGAAGCATGGTCGAGGGCGGTACACATTGAACACTTGGTGCAATCGAAGGAATGGGGGAATGCTATGCATCAAACCATTGTTTCCTGTAGCCTTGGTACTGGTGTAAGGACCTTGTCAGAGTGGTTTGAGTTTCTGATGGGCTCTTGTAAGGTGTTCTTTTTGCAAATGCAACCAGACTTTGTTGCCCACCTGAGGCTTGTGTGGTATCCCCGTGGGTGAGGAGAAGTTGTTTCTGTGTTCTGTCATGACCGTACCACTGCTGTTGCTGCATGGAGGAACCCTTCATGGGGGTCATGGATGTGGTAACGATCTTCCACTTACTTTGGGAGCGAACCAGACAAAAAATGAATTTCCTAGTCTGGGAGATGAGCTTGTTGCCTTTCTTAGTAGAGATCAAAGAGGTGGCCTTAGGTGGGGCTACCTCTGGTATAATGTATATTGAATTACCCAAAGAAATAATGACAGCACGAGGCCTTGACTCATACTATCCACAAGTATGGTTGGCCTAATAATACATCACAAACATCCAGAGGTGTAACATCACACAATACCTCATATGTGAAGGGATTGACGTTGTAGGGAAGGCGAAATTGCTAGCGAACTCTGAGATCTCGTCCTTCATGAAGCCACCTGATACTGTATGGCTGTAGGTGTGGTGTAGTCAGTAGGCCCAACCGCTTCATGACCTTTGCTGAAATGAGCTTCTTTTGGCTGTCACTATCGACAATGAATTGCAGCGGCGAACCCTTCACCCACATCTGTGAGTGGAAAAGATGCTCCCCCTCCTCAGGGTATTCGGGCTCATTCTGGATCTTGTCGGTGGCAAAAGTGACACTGGGATCTGCATCAATGATCTGTTTCCCTTTGCCATTCCCCTTGTCGCATTCTGACTCAGGGTTGAAACATGCATTTGATTCTGAAGCCTTCAACTCGTCCACCAACGACTGCTTGGTTCGACACTCACTTGTGTTATGAGTGGGACTCTTGTGGAACTCACACCACTTTCCTGTGTCCTTCTTTGACTTCGTGGTGTTGTTCTTTTCTTGCGGTTTCAATGTGTTGTCTTGGGTCACCCCACCTTGGCTTTGTCCTTTGGTCTTTGGATTTGCAGATCCAAAGTCTTGGTTCTTCTGTTTGAACTTTTTCTCGATTTTGACAGCGTATCGGTACGCCGTGTCGAGCAAGGAGATGTTCAGGAACTCCATCTCTTCCTGGATGTATCTGTGTAGGCAACTGCGGTATTTGAGTACCAAATGCAGCTCAGAGTCCTTGATACCCAACTGTGTGCGAAGGCTATGAAAAATGTTTGTGAACTCTGGCACATCTTGGTCCCTTCCTTGCCACAGTGTGGTCCATTTGATGTATTTTTCCTCATAGCTTTTGACAAGGTAGTACTACTCCTTGACGGGATCTCGGAATGAATCCCAAGTGGGTGCGGCTAAAAATAGTGAGCCGGTACTTTCATTCTTCTGATCGCAGTAGGTTTCCCACTAGTCCTTGACGTGGGGGGCTGCTTTGAGAAGAGCGAAAACAATCTTTTCCCGACTCGAAAATTCATGAACAGAAAAATACCCATCTAGCAGATTTAACCATTTATCTATGGCATCTGCGTCTATTTGACCCTTGAAGATGGAGATTTCAAAATTAACTTGCACCTTAAACGGTGTGGCATTTCCAGAGTAGCTGTTGGAAGCCGATGTGTCGCCTCTGGGTAGCCGCTGAAGGATCTGCGCAAAGCTGTCCATCATCGCATTCCTTTGTCACTCGAGGGCTTCTTTGAGCAAGATTTTGATATGATCTCTTGCCCCCTTGTATTTCTTTTCATCTGCCATGGGAGACCATTGGGATTTGTGAGGCTGGTCTTGCAAAGGTTCGACCAGTTCAAGCCCTAACTCCTTATATCCTGACCTCGTTGGGACATGCAAAGAAAAACAAAGAAAAATTAGACCGCTCTGATACCGTTGATCCAAATTTAAACAGGAACACAACAAATTATAGAGATAACCATAAATAAAGAGATGAGATAACCATGAATACATAGATGCAGCCGAAATAATACTTCATTTCATTACTGTAAAATACTGAAATATGCTTACAAACAGAAATGGAAATAAACCAGCGAGGGCGATGGTAACTTATCTCATAGAAGAGATGTGGCGGCTACATGCCTTTGAATTGTGTTACAATGAGGCTCGAAGGCCTATTTATTGTTGAGAAACAATGGAAAACCCTTAACATCCCAAAACCTAACCCTAGAAGATGAAACACCAAATTGTGGGCACTGTTTTGGGTAAGTTGGTACATCAACTTCCCGCAGTCGTAACTTTGTCACTCGATCTTCGGTTGACACGTACAATAACTTGTTAGAAAGATCTATCCGAGCACTGCAACTTTAGGAAGAGCAACATTCATCCATGGACCCATGTTGCTCCTAGATTTCCCAAAAAAATTCGTTTAGGCCCTCAAAACGGCTCCAGAAGTTCAGGACCCGAAAAAACTACTAAAAATAGTAAATTGTGCTACAGTTACGGAAACTGAAAAACTGAAAGAGATAGTTGTGGGGGTCCAAATGGGATAGGTGGGTGGCCATCAACATCCACCTCGATCATTCCTCCCCCCTTAGGAAGCAATGGTCCCCATTGCGTTGAGTTCCTCCATCTGCTAAACTTGGTCCCTGATGAGCTGTTATGCAATCTCGAATGTGTCCAGTAATAGTGGGAAGCATGGTCGAGGGCGGTACACATTGAAAAATTGATGCAATTGAGGGAATGGGGGAATGCTATGCTTCAAAGTAGCCTTGGTACTGGTGTAAGGACCATGTCGGAGTGGTTTGAGTTTTTGATGGGCTCTTGCAAGGAGTTCTTTCTGCTGATGCAACCAGAATTTGTTGCCCACCTGAAGCTTGTGTGAGACCCTTATGGGTGAGGAGAAGTTGTTCCTATGTTCTGTCATGACCGTATCCGTTTGTTGCTATTGCTGCGTGGAGGAACCCTTCACGGGGGTCATGGGTGTGGTAACGATCTTCCCCTTACTTTGGGAGCGGACCAGACATAAAATGAATTTCCTAGTTTGGGAGATGAGCTTGCTGCCTTTCTTTGTAGAGATCAAAGAGATGGTAGTAGGTGGGGCTACCTCTGGTATCCTATATAATGAATTACCCAAAGAAATAATGATAGCACAAGGCCTTGACTCATATACAACATGTCGCCTCCACAAGTATGGTTGGCCTAATAATACATCACAAACATCGAGAGGTGTAACATCACACAATACCTCGTCTGTGAAGGGCCTAATGTTGTAGGGAAGGAAGCGCTGCTGGCAAACTCTAAGATCTCGTCCTTCATGAAGCCACCCAATATTGTACGACTGCGGGTGTGGTGTAGTCGGTAGGCCCAATTGCTTCATGACCTCTGCTGAAATGAGGTTCTTTTGGCTGCCACTATTGACAATGAATTGCAACGACGAACCCTTCACCCACATCTGTGAGTGGAAAAGACGCTCCCCCTCCTATGGGTATTTGAGCTCATTCTTCTGGATCTTGGTGGTGGCAACAATGACGCTAGGCTCTACATCAATGATCTGCTTCCCTTTGCCATTCCCCTTGTTGAGTTCTGACTCAGGGTTAGAACATGCATCTGATTCTGAAGCCTTCAACTTGGCCACCAGTGACTGCTTGGTCCGACACTCACTTATGTTATGAGTGGGACTCTTGTGGAACTCACACCACTTTCCTATGTCCTTCTTCGACTTCGTGGTGTTGTTATTTTTCTTGCGGCTTCGATGGGTTGTCTTGGGTCACCCCGCCTTGGCTTTGTCCTTTGGTCTTTGGATTTGTAGATCCAAAGTCTTGCTTCTTTTGTTTGAACTTTTACTCAATTTTGACAGTGTATCGTTACGCTGTGCCGAGTGAGGAGATGTTCAAGAACTCCATCTCTTCCTAGATGTATCTGTGTAGGCAGCCGTGATATTTGAGTACCAAATGCAGCTTAGAGTCCTTGATACCCAACTGTGTGTGAACGGTATGAAAAATGTTTGTGAACTCCAACACATCTTGGTCCCTTCCCTGCCGCAGGTTGGTCCATTTGATGTATTTGTCCTCATAGCTTTTGACAAGGTAGTACTGCTCCTTGATGACATCTCAGAATGAATCCCAGGTGGGTGTGGCTAAAAATAGTGAGCCTGTACTTTCATTCTTCTGCTAGCAGTAGGTTTCCCACCAATCCTTGACGTGGGGGGCTGCTTTGAGAAGAGTGAAAACAATCTTTTCCTGACTCGAAAATTCATCAACAGAAAAATACCCATCTAGCAGATTTAACTATTTATCTACGACATCTGCGTCTATTTGACCCTCGAATATGGGGATTTCAAAATCAATTGATACCTTAAACAGTGTGGCGTTTCCATAGTAGCTGTTGGAATCCGATGCATCACCTTTGGGTAGCCGCAGAAGGATCTGTGCAAAGTTGTCCATCATCGTGTTCATTTCTCGCTCAAGGGCTTCTTCGAGCAAGATTTTGATAGGATCTCGTGACCCCTCGTATTTCTTTTCATCCACCATGGGAGGCCATCGGGATTTGCGAGGCTGGTCTTGCAAAGGTTCAACTAGTTCAAACCCTAACTCCTTATGTCCCAACCTCGTTGGGGACATGCAAAGAAAAATAGAGAAAAAGCAGACCGCTCTGATACCACTAATCCAGATTTAAATAGGAACGTAACAAATTATAGAGATAAAAATAAATATAGAGATGAGATAACCATGAATGCAAAGATGCAGCGGAAATAATATGTCATTTCATTACTGTAAAATACTGAAATATGCTTACAAACAGAAATGCAAATAAACCAACTAGGGCGATGGTAGCTTATCTCTGAGAAGAGATGTGGTGGGTACATACCTCTGAACTGTGTTACAATGAGGCTCAAAGGCCTATTTATTGTTGAGAAACAATGGAAAACCCTTAACATCCCAAAACCTAACCCTAGAACATGAAACGCCAAATTGTGGGCCCCGTTTTGGGTAAGTTGTTACATCAACTTCCCGAGGTCGTAACTTTGGCACCCGATCTTTGTTTGACACATACAATAGCTCATTAGAAAGATCTATCCAAGCACTACAACTTTGGGAAGAGAAACATTAGTTCAAGGACCCATGTTGCTCCCAGATTTCCCAAAAAACATCGTTTAGGGCCTCAAAACGGCTCCAGAAGTTAAGGACCCAAAAAACTGCTAAAAATAGTAAATTATGCTATAATTACGGAAACTAAAAAACTAAAAGAGACAGTTGTGGGGTTCCAATTGGGATAGGTGGGTGGCCACCATCATCCACCTGGATCATTCCTCCCCCCTTAGGAAGCAATGGTCCCGATTGCGTTGGGTTCCTCCATTTGCTGAACTTGGTCCTTGGTGAGCTATTCTGCAATCTTGGATGTGTCCAGTAATGGTGGGAAGCATGGTTGAGGGCGGTACACATTGAAAACTTGGTGCAATCGAAGGAATGGGGGATTGCTATGCTTCAAAGCATTGTTTCCCGTAGCCTTGGTACTGGTTTAAGGACCATGTCGGTGTGGTCTGAGTTTATGATGGGCTCTTGTAAGGCGTTCTTTCCGTAGATGCAACTAGACTTTGTTGCCCACCTGAAGCTTGTGTGGTGCCCCTGTGGGTGAGGAGAAGTTGTTCTTGTGTTCTGTCATAACCGTATCCCTTTGTTGCTGCTACTGTGTGGAGGAACCCTTCACAGGGGTCATGGATGTGGTAACAATCTTCCCCTTACTTTGGGAGCGAACCAAACAGAAATGAATTTCCTAATCTGGGAGATGAGCTGGATGCCTTTCTTAGTAGAGATCAAAGAGGTGGTGGTAGGTGGGGCTACCTCTGGTATCCTATATAATGAATTACCTGAAGAAATAATGACAGCGCGAGGCCTTGACTCATACACAGCATGTCGCCTCCACAAGTATGGTTGGCCTACTAATACATCAGAAACATCCAGAGGTGTAACATCACACAATACTTTGTCTGTGAAGGGTTTGATGCTGTAGGGAGGGCGACACTGTTGGCGAAGTCTGAGATCTCTTCCTTCATGAAGCCACCTGATATTGTACGACTGCGGGTGTGGTGTAGTCGGTAGGCCCAACCACTTCATGACCTCTGCTGAAATGAGGTTCTTTTGGCTGCCACTGTCGACAATGAATTGTAGTAGCGAACCCTTCACCCACATCTGTGAGTGGAAAAGACGCTCCCCCTCCTCTGGGTATTTGGGCTCATTCTTCTGGATCTTGGCAGTGGCAATAGTGACGCTGGGCTCCACATCAGTGATCTACTTCCCTTTGCCATTCCCCTTGTCGGGTTCTGACTTAGGGTCGAAACATGCATCTGATTCTGAAGCCTTCAACTCGGCCACCAACGACTGCTTGGTCCGACACTCACTTGTGTTATGAGTGGGACTCTTGTTGAACTCACACCACTTTCTTGTGTCCTTCTTCGACTTCGTGGTGTTGTTCTTTTCTTGCGGCTTCCACGGTTTGTCTTGGGTCACCCCGTCTTGGCTTTGTCCTTTAGTCTTCGGATTTTCAGATCCAAAGTCTCGCTTCTTCTGTTTGAACTTTTGCTTGATTTTGATAGCGTATCGGTACGCCATGTTGAGCGAGGAGATGTTTAGGAACTCCATCTCTTCCTAGATGTATCTGTATAGGCAGCCGCGATATTTGAGTACCAAATGTGGCTCAGAGTCCTTGATACCCAACTGTGTGTGAAGGCTATGAAAAATGTTTGTGAACTCTGGCACGTCTTGGTCCCTTCCCTGTCGCAGTGTGGTCCATTTGATGTATTTGTCCTCATAGCTTTTGATAGGGTAGTACTACTGCTTGATGGCATCTCAGAATGAATCCCAAGTGGGTGCAGCTGAAAATAGTGAGCCTGTACTTTCATTCTTCTGCTCGCAGTAGGTTTTCCACCAGTCCTTGACGTGGGTGGCTGCTTTGAGAAGAGCGAAAACAATCTTTTACCGACTCGAAAATTCATGAACAGAAAAATACCCATCGAGCAGATTTAACCATTTATCTATGGAATTTGTGTCTATTTGACCCTCGAAGATGGGGATTTAAAAATTAACTTGTACCTCAAATGGTGTGGCATTTCCAGAGTAGCTGTTGGAAGCCAATGTGTCACCTTTGGGTAGCCGTTGAAGGATCTGTGCAAAGTTGTCCATCATCGCGTTCATTTGTCGCTCGAGGGCTTCTTCGAGCAAGATTTTAATAGGATCTCCTGCTCCCTCGTCTTTCTTTTCATTCGCCATGTGATGCCGTTAGGATTTGTGAGGTTGGTCTTGCAAAGGTTCGACCAGTTCAAGCCCTAACTCCTTATATCTCGACCTCGTTGGGGACATGCAAAGAAAAACAGAGAAAAAGTAGACTGCTTTGATACCACTGATCCGTATTGAAATAGGAATGCAACAAATTATATAGATAACCATAAATATAAAGATGAGATAACTATGAATACAGAGATGCAATGGAAATAATACTTCATTTCATTACTATAAAATACTGAAATATGCTTACAAACATAAATGGAAATAAACCAGCTAGGGCGATGGTAGCTTATCTGTGAGAAGAGATGTGGTGGCTACATGTCTCTGAACCGTGTTACAATAAGGCTTGAAGGCCTATTTATTGTTGAGAAACAATGGAAAACCCTTAACATCCCAAAACCTAACCCTAGAAGATGAAATGCCAAATTGTGGGCCCCGTTTTGGGTAAGTTGGTACATCAACTTCTCGGGGTCGTAACTTTGGCACCTGATCTTCGTTTGACGCATACAATAGCTCGCTAGAAATATCTATCCGAGCACTACAACTTTGGGAAGAGCAACATCAATCCATGGACCCATGTTCCTCCCAGATTTCCTAAAAAACATCGTTTAGGGCCTCAAAACAACTCTGGAAGTTCATTACTTGAAAAAACTGCTAAAAATAGTAAATTGTGCTACAATTACGGAAACTGAAAAACTGAAAGAGATAGTTGTGGGGGTCCAAATGGGATAGGTGGGTGGCCACCAACATCCACCTGGATCATTTACATAATTGTTGAATCCACATAAATCCATTCAAACTAAGAGATAAATTATTGAAGTCACGATGGTAGTATGGATACTAATATAAAATTTAAGGAGGAGATTATTTTATGAATTGATTGCTCCAACGGTAGCTCAAGACTCCAATGGAGACTTCTTAAATGTTATTATATGTCCATAAAATAAATTTATTGTATGCTAACCATATAGATAATACATAAGTACTAACGAAGCTGTGTATTGTTTTTGCACCAAATTGCGAGTATCATAGCCTTCAATGATCTCTCTTGAAGACATAGCCAGAGAGGAAAGTATGTTGAAGGTTTCAAAGGCCAAACATATCAATAAAATTAAGTGAAATACATGTGATATAAAAAATGAAATATCTCAGCTCTTTGACAAAAGATTGGGTGCAACATAGATGCATAGTGAATCGGTTGAATAGAACTAGAAGCAAAATGAACACTAAGAATTTATTTGTAAGATTTTTGGAGACTCTAGCCACTTTACGCAGGGTTTTCCAACTATATTAGGAGCTCTTCTAGCCAAAGGAACGAATATCAAGTGCTTGCATTTATTTCTACCTGCTTATGATGTAGAATGGGCACAACAGGGCCAACTGGTTTGGAATTGGATAAGCAAAGTGTACCTTGCAACATAATATCGAGGACATCCATCTTGTGTCCTCCTGTGATCGACATCACAACACCATTGATGTGGACATTTGTTGCAACAAAATTAGCTCTCATGACATATTCTATTCTATTTGATAATTCTCACTGCTTTATACAAAAATCTTCCTTTACCAGTCAACATGTTTGCAATGGGTTGTTATGTATAAAAAGCAAGGTAAATCAAACATAATCATGAACACAAATAGAAGCAATCACATACATAAAGAACACTAAGAAATATCTGGGAAAACCTCGACTTTGGAAAAGCCCAGCCTATCAGAATTTCATTAGTCCTTGGCCAAATTCCTAGCCAAACATGTCGGGGAACCTGCTCAACCTTTGGCTCCTTACACTACCATGAGAGCCCAAACTTACTCAACCCTTAGTGCTTTACAACCGAGACTAATAAGCCTATTTATAGACTTATTTCTAACCAAATATAACTAGCATGATACCATGGGCCACTAAACCATGTGTAGACTATTAGTCTTGAGTCAAGGTTAATCCTATCAATCCTTCTCTTAAACTTGACTAGGGAATTGCTATGAATCTAAACCCCCTAAAAATCTGGGTAGTCAAGAGAATTCCACATGCCATCATCTATCACTCTAAACTTTGGGGTATATATGCCTATCAAATCTTACAACAATATTCCCAATTACATCATCTCCATTATAATTAATATATTTCTTAGTTTATTGCTTTTTACACCCTTGCCTTCCCTTCTCCACGCATTGCACATCTAACATTAATCTCTATATAAAAACAACCCATCTACCAAATTACATGGGTCATCAATGCTGTAACTGCTAGTTCTCTTAGAGTTCTCTTTAGATACATGGTTGATCAATTTAATTGATTCACACATGCACACCTCCTTCTCAGCCACTGACTGCTGCGTCAAACTTTAGATAGCATCACTGCTTGCCCCCAATCATCTTCTCAGGTTGGTTCTGATGAGATAGTACCGTCGGCCTCGATGGAAATGACATCCAAAACCAAATTAAGAAAACCTTTTTGTAAGTCATATGTTCTGTAAGAGCTAGTTGCTCCAGTAAGCTCTTCCCCAAATTGCCAAAACGATTAAAGGTTCTCCATTCTCCATGAATGCAACTTTGGGAAATCCAAAACTAAAGTTCACTCAACCTCAACCCTTCATACTCAACTCTGAGGAGTGCTCACAAAAAACACCTTGCGTAATTACTTGCCCACAGGAATTCTTCAACGCTCTGTAGGGCCCTCTCCTCCATCAAACAATTGAAGCTAGAACCCTTTCCACTGGTTGTCAACCATGAGAATATCTTATATATCACTGGCCTTGGGATTGAATCTGTCTGACCAAGTCACTGGCTACCTTCAAAATGTTTATATCAGAAATGTTCACCTTTGATACACACTGCAACATGCTAATGCAATTATGCAGCCTTTCTATATCGTGATTTGGTAACCCTGTTTGTCCAACATCTCAACTCAAAAAAGGAAAAATATCAATCGCTTAATCTCTTCAATGCGGCCTACTAGAAACTAGCTATCGGTTGTGACCTCTACCATTTTCAGACCACCGTTGGCGGCAATTTATTGCAGCAATCCAATTTATACTTTACTAGGTGATTCATGGAGAACCTCAATTTGAAATCTAAATCTACACTAATCTGACCAGATCTATGTTGATCCGGCTTCACACAAAGCTTTGCTCAATCAAAATTCACACTATTGAACCAAATTCTTCACATGCAGATCTGTCCACAATCCAACTTTTCAACTTCTTCACACCCAAATCTATCCACAATCCAACTTTACACAAATACAACAAAACTATAGACATAAGAAAAAATATTACACCTTCTTTGATCACTGTTATGTATAAAAGACTATGTAAATCAAACATAATCAGGAACACAAATAGAACCAAACACACATAAAGACCACCAAGAAATACTCTAGGAAAATTCTAACTTTGGGGAAAAACCTAACTTAACTGAATTTTATTAGTCTTTGGCCAAGACCCTAGCGAAGCTTGCTGGGAGCCCTAGTCAACCTTTACCCTTAGCACATTACAATGGAGACTAATAAAGCTATTTATAAGTTTTTTTCCAACCAAATACAATTGACATAATACCATGGGTCACCAAACCACATGCCCAAAACCATTAGTTGTAGACTATCAATCCAAAATCAAGGTTAATCTTAACAATTCCCCTCTTAAACTTGACTAAGAAATTGCTATGGATTTAACCCCTTTAAAGATCTGGGTACTCAACAGAATAAATGCCCCATATCATTCTAGACTATGAGATACCCATGCCTGCGGTCTTACAAAAGTGTGCTTGTTTACATTATTTCCATTATAATTAATATATTTCTTGGTTCATTTCTTCTTACACTCTTGTCTCGCCTTTATCCATGTGCACAACAAATCTAACGTTGACTTACATATAAAACCAAGCCATCTATCGGATTACATAGGTCATCAACCGTTGTAACTGCCATATGATATTTAGACATTTACTGTCATATACATGGTTCATCAATTGAATTAATTCACTCATGCACATCTCCTCCTCAGCCACTGACTGCTACTGCAAGTTAGGATAACATCTCTTCTCAACCCAATCATCTTCTTGGGCTAGTTCTGATGAGACAATACTGCCAGCCTCCATGGAAACTGCATCCAAAACCAAATTAAGAAAACCTCTTTGGAAATCATATGCTCTGCAAGAGCTAGTTGCTAGGCCGCTAAGATCCATTTGTGATCATCCGAGGCCATAGACTATCCACTAAACTCTTCCCAAAATTCCCATAATGAGTAAAGGTTTGCTATGACGACTAGCTTTGGGAAATCCAAAACTGAAGTTCACTCAACCTCAACAACCTCATACTTAACTCTTAGGAATGCTCCCAGAAAACACCTGAAAAATCCTATAACGAGAATGTAATGATTTGCAACGTGTAATGAAACGACTGAATCCATTTATTCCGATCAATTCCACTATCAATATGCTATGTAATTACTTTCCCACAAGAATTCTTCAACGACCTGTACAACCCTCTCTTTTTGCAAACAATTGAAGCAAGAATCCTTTCCACCAGTTGTCGTCCATGAGAATATCATAAATATCACTTGCCCTGCAATTGACTCTCTCTTACCAAATCACTGGCTTCCTTCAAATCATTTCTCTCGAAAATATTCACCTTTGATATGCACTGGAACATGGTAATGCGATTTTGTAATCTTTCTATCACTTCTAAAGGGTTAATCACTATTACTTCAGGATATTTTTGGCAATACTCTTTAACCTGTTCATTCCAATTCTCACTGGACAATTTATGCAGAATAATATCAAAAGGCCCATGCTTTGTGAGAGGCTTAGCATAATCTATTGTAATGAAATCAATACCAAGGATGACTGAAGGATGCTTGTTTGTTTCTTCTCCACTTGGTAACCCTGTTTGTCTGACATCTCAACTAAAAAAGAAAACTATCTACCGCTTAATCTCTTCAATGTGACATGGTACAAAATAGCTATCAGCTCTGACCTCCACCGTTTTCAGACCACCGACAACACCCATCTATTGCGACAATCCAACTTATAGTTTACCAAGCCATTCATAGGAACCTCACTCTGAACTGTAAATCCACACTAGATTTGACCAGATCTATGCTGATGTAGCTTCTTCACACACAGAACTATCTGCAATCAAACTTCACATAGCTAATTCAACTTTTTTCACACGCAGATTTTCTTGCAATCAAACTTCGCACAATTAATTTAGCTTCTTCACACACAAATCTGTACACAATCAAACTTTACACAATGACATAAAACTACAAGCACAAGCAAAATTATTACACTCATACCACCATTATGTATAAAATGTAAGGTAAATAAAACATAATCTTAAACACAAATAAAAGCATTTCCACACAGAACATCAGGAAATACAGTGGTAAAACTTTAACTCGAGGAAAAACTCAGCTTTACGGAATTCTATTAGCCCTTGGCCAAAACCTTGGTTAAGACTAGATTGTCGGGAGCCTTGCTCAACCCTTGGCCCCTTACGCTCGCTGGGAGCCCAAATTTATTCAACCCTTAGCACATTACAATGGAGACTAATAAACCTACTTATAGACTTCTTGCCAACGAAATACAATGGGCATAATACCATGAGTGACGAAACTGTATCCCTGAAACCACTAGCTATAAACTATTAATACCAAATCAAAGTTAATCCTAACATTGGTATGGGTCATGTGAATCCCAATGTTGCATTGGATTACATTCTCACAAATAATGTGATCTCCTACACATTTACACTCATAGAAGCTAATATGTTCATAATGTTTTTGTCTTGGCAAGGGTCTCATTTGTATACATAGGACCACCCGTATGATTTCTTTGAAAGAACTCACTTGTTAGCTCATGTTCTTTGCAATCATGTAGCTTAAAATCTTCCTTACTAGCATTCAATACCTTTCTAATTGACTAGAGCAGCATCGTACCACTTCATAGCTACGTTTATACATATTTAATAATGATACTTTTATATGGATGACGTGCGTCAAATTCTGTGTTGTGAAAAATTGGGATGAAAAGGCTCATGAAATCTAAAAGAAGACTAGAAGAATATGGCATACATTAATGAACATGGCCTTGAAAACTGACATTCATTACCTAAGCAAGCAAGACTTCTTCAATGTGGGAAGGGCTATTTATTGATATGGGCGAACTATTTGAGGCTAGATATCAAATGTGCATATTTTATTGTGGAGGAAGAAAAAGGTATTATTTAGTTGCATGTAACATTGGGAAACAAATGGTGCATGATTTTATAGCCTAGCATTTACCTAAAAGAATAGATAATGAAATAAAGAGCATGTGGAATACACATTTAAAAATACAACAATTATTGTGTGCAGGCATAGATCCAACCAAACACTTATCAACAATGACAACAAATTTAAAATATGTAAGATGCATAAATAACTTAAAGCATTGATATTTGAGGAATTTTAGGCCATCAATGTAGAATAAAAATCCAAGAATTTTTAGGACACTGATGATAAAATAAGTTCATATCCATTTAACACGTGTAATAACACTCCTAGATAATTATATTGGATGCTATGATTGTTGGATACATGGAACCACCTTTACTATGCAACAATTCTATGGTCATACCATTTACCTAGCAAATGCAAAGCATATCCTTATATCTAATTTTATAAATTAGACCAAGTGAACATCAAATCTTTAATGTCATGAAAGAATCTCTTTGAGTGATTAAAATAATGTGTGTTAGCAGTATGTGTTGTAATTGATGTCAAGATATGGAGTGTCATTGATGTTAAGCTCAAGGGGAGTTGAACCAAGATCATGCAACAAAAGGCCAAGTAGGGTGTTGGATTGGTAAAATTTGGTGCTTCCACGAGATACCTACATTAAACATTGAAGTTCAAGTAGTAAAAGGCCAAATAGGATGTTGGAGAGCATTTTCATGGCACACCCGCGTAGGTATTGAACGAAAGTTGGTGTTTCATAGACCAAAACTTGGTGTTTCTACAATGACTAACTAGGCACAATATCGATGGCCTCGATTCATACTGGGCACAAAATCAATAGCCTAGATCAATATCATGCTCACAACATGTGCAAAGGTTATAGTATGGTCGTGCAGGCGATGGACCAATTAACTGAGAATGCCTCGATCCAAAGGCCAATATCCATATCGGGCTCACACATTAAGAGTGGTTAAAACAAGGAGTGCACTTGATCCGGTATCCAATATGACGTGGCACATGGAATATAGGTGGCAAACATGATGTTGTGGAAATAATAGGGAGTGACATGCGGCAAGCCAAAATGGTGTTTTTGGCTAGCTGATTAGACAATTAGCAGGTGAAACATGGCAGGTACATGTCAACACTCAAACACTTGGTGGGATCTGATTGGTAGTAATAGATGACATGACAAGTGACATGGAAATGGTGGGTCCCATACTAGAGCACTAGGCATCCAAGTCCAATTTTGTATATAAACACCAAGGCAAGTGTCCGATATGACATTGTAAAAATGATGTGGCAGATGAAATGTAGGTAGGACCATGTGACGAACCTTGATTGGTCCATAGTGGATTGATTTGATAGTCTTAGATATATTGAAACTTGTGCTAGGATCATGTTTAGCAATTTTTTCTCATGTACTTTGTTTTGGGTGAAAAGGTGAAAACCATGGTTTTGGGCCTTAGTCGTAGAAAACTAGGGGCTCAACCCTTGTGGGCTCATACTGGGCTACTAGAGTAACAAGAGGTCGAAATGAACATGTATTATAGAAATTTAATATGAAACAATCCCATGTAATGGGAAAGTTGTTGTCAGATGTAGTGAACATATCTGTCAATTAAAATTCTGTCTACTGGTACTGGGAGGTTGTGATTGGAATATACTGGGGTAGTATGTTAGGACCAAGGTCACAACGCGGTCATAGATTCTCATTGATCTAGCACATAGAGCCGAGGACTTCACATGATCTCCCATATTGCATAGTCACAACACCAGGTTAAGAGGTGCCAAAGTCCAACACCCAAGGGCTGTGAGCTTAGGAACACCTCTAACATAGTGCAACCTAGTTTGTTAAGGATACAATTAGAAACCATGATCATGGAGAATTAAGGAGAAGGTTCCGAGATATAACCATCACCACAACATGAGATGTAAACAAAAAAAGGTTATAGTATTTGAAAATCCTGGTATAATGGGCGTGTGGTCACGAAAATAGGCATATGTGAAGGGCCTAAGTAGTAAAAGGTTGGATGAAAGAGAACTATCATTTTAACTACATCATACATGTCATGAGGATCATAATCTCAACACCATCAACAAAGAAAGGAATGGAATAGGGTGGCGCATAAGAGGAGTAACATGACCCATTTAACCCCACCATGGGTCAATACTATAGATCAATACCCATGGTAACAGAGGTCGCAATCTATAAATACATAACTAATCATTTGAAAATGTTGTTGAAACTAGGCATACATGAAGAGGGTGAGTAATTAGGTGTTAGGTCCCTATAATACTAGTGTAGCCCCTATATTGTTATTGTTTGCCCCATAGAAGCCCACTATTGTTATTGTTGGGCCCTTACATTATTATTGTTAGGTAGGCCCTACTATTATTTTGACCCTTTAGACTCTTATATATACCAAGGAGGTCTTTTCGTTTGAATCATCCAAGAATAGTTCATTTATGTGATGTAAAGGGAGGTTTCCCCCTCAAAGTGGCATAATGAAGTCATTGATCTATATTTTCTTATGTTTCTATGTTATTTTGATCTGGATACATAACATTTGGTATCAGAGCACTTGATCCTAGGGTTTTGCTTGCTTCAAACAGGCCATTGTGGCATTTTCGCTATAACAATATATATATATATATATATATATATATATATATATATATATATATATATATATATATATTTTGTGAAGCTTTAGACCATGAAATTGTCACCACGTGGAGGCAAAATCTTGATGAACATCAGGTTACAATTTCAGACATTGGCTTGCTATATTTTCGGAGATATGGTCCAAGGAAGTTAGGGTTTCTGCATGGTCTAGAATTCAGTCTCAAATAGGTGTCTTAGGGAAAATCACCATAACTTTCTCTTCGAGCATCGGATTTGAATTTCATAAAAATTGAATGAAAGTGCATGAATGCTATTTTTTAGGTATGAATTCCACGGCCGAAGGTTAAAATAGTTATGCATGGAATCACATACAAGTTCGCTCTACTGAACCAGTCCATAATCAAGCCATTGTAGGAGATTTGACATAATTTTACCTTGAAGAATCCAATCTCGGTCTAGCTTGTGGGGCTGGAAAGAAGACACAAAGGGCTATCTCAAGATGCAATTTCATACCTTGGGATGGTCAAATCACAAAAATACAACTGTTTCAAGGTCAACCATATCAACAAGCTCAAACTTAATCTCTTAAAAGGTACACATTTTTAAATTTACATAAAGTTTGTTTAAAAAATCAATTTGAAGTGATTCAAAGGGCACAGCGAAGCATAAATATCATTAATTGGTTTCAAAATTCCTCTAAAAAAAAATACTACATCCATTAATCCCTCAAAAAGGTTTACTATGACACATGAAGATGAAGAAATGCAACATGATATATCAAAATTATGGGACCAAGTTCAACAATTTTTTCTTTCACAAAGAGAAACCAAGGATGAGGTGGAAGCGATGATGAAAGGCTTAAAGGTAGACATAAAATCAGACATAAAAGAGGGCATGGATGGTTTAAAAGGGCACATATATGGTTTAAAAGGGGACATGGAAGGTTTAAAAGAAGACATGGAAGGTTTGAAGGAGGGTTTTAAAAAGTTGCCACAAGAAAGGCTTTCTAATGGTGACAAGGTAGTACACGAAACTCATGATCGAAACAAAGGGAATGTGAATCACGATTTTAGAGACTCCAACTTATGGTTGAAGACCAATCACATTCCACGAAGTTTGATGGAAATGATTCAAGTAATTTGGATACTACAAATGGAGCAGTTCTTCGATCTACACGATGTGCAACACAAACAAAAGGTACACATTGTATATTTATATTTAGAAACCAATCAGTTTTTGTGGTATCGATGGATTTTTTCTCGTAAATTTCTTGTCAATTGGATAATTTTTATAGAAGAATTGATAACACATTATTAGGATACAAAGAGAAATATCTTCTTTAGCCAATTGATAAATCTCAAACAAAAGAGTTCAGTTGGGGAGCACATTGAGGACTTCCAAAGATTGAATATCAAAGTAACTGACATTCAAGAGGAGCATCTGATTGATTTCTTCAAAGGGAATTTAAAGGATAACATCCAACATGAGGTTGGCCTTTGGGAATCTAAGTCATTGGAGAATGCATTTAGGGCGTCAATTAGAAAAGTTGAAAGGAAAATTATGGAAACAAGGAGTTCTACCACTCATAACTTTAAATATGGAAGTGTTGCAACTCCTAGCCTCCCAAAACTTACAAGGTTGACACCACAATAATTGGAGGAAAAAAGAGTAAAAGGGCTTTGTTACAGTTGTGATAGCAAATATTCTAAATGTCATAAGTGTGTTGAGAATAAATTATTTTACATAGATTGTGAAAAGGAGGTAGAAGAGGAAAACGAAACGTCAAAATAAAAAGATATACATTGATAACCAACCCCAGGGGTTGAAAAAAAAGAAATGAATCTGACCATATATTATAATGCATTGGCGAGAATTACCACCACTCAAAATCTCAAGATAAAAGGATGTATCAAGAAGAAAAAGGTAATAGTGTTGATAGATTCAGGTATTACCCATAATTTTTTCATTGTATGATAACAAAGGATTTGAATTTCTTTCTATATCCAACACCAAAGAATCAAGTGATGGTTGTAGATGGAGGAACTATAAATTGCTTAGGGAAGTGCCATAATATCAATCTAACCAAGGGGGAATATGTAATGAATAGTACAATGGTTTCCATTCCAATGGGTGGTGCTCATTTTGTATTAGGAGTCCAATAGTTACAATATTTAGGGACAATAAATTTTAATTTTCAAGAACTTTTCTTGAAATTTTTTCTGGGAAGGAAAGGAAATTGAATTAAGGGGTATCTCAGGGAAACCTAGGAAGATAATCAACTCTAATGACATGACAACACTTTTGAAGAAGGAGCAACGGGGGGTAACTGCACAATTATGCTCAGTGGATGTTCAAACATCTAAGTCATCCATTTCTCCATGTCTCTAAAGTGTCCGTGAAAATCATTCCAAAGTATTTGAGACTCCCAAAGGTCCCCCACCTATTCGTGACCATGATCATGCTATTCACTTGATTCTAGGAAGTGTTCCTCTAAACATCAGACCTTACATATATCTCTATGCCCATAAGAGTGATATTGAATGTATGGTTACAAAAATGCCAGAGGTAGGTATAATTCAATGCAACCAAAGTTCTTTCTCTTCTCCAGTAGCATTGGTGCACAAGAAGGCCATTGCTTTCCGTCTTCTTTCACCACCAGAATCAATCTCGCAGATCTCCCACTAAACAGGGTCTACCACAGGCCTGAGCAAAACCCCTCAGCAATAAAGGCGTCCCCTTGAAGCCAAAACAGTTCCGATACCAAATGTCGGTTTTAACCCCATACAAAAATTACCTTCATACAAATTCTAAACATAGAAAATAAATAATGCGAGAGCATAACACATAAAACACATATAAACAAAGTTTTTCCCCTGGATCCAAAAACTGGGACTACCAGCTTGATTTTTCATTATTTTCCTTTCAATGTTATAATACATATTTATACATGTCAAAGCATCCAATACCATGGACCAAAAAACCATCGCTTCCAATACCATGGACCGAAAAACCATTGCGTCTAGTACCATGGACCAAAAACCATTGCGTCAAAAAGCATGTGCGAAAATCATGCACAAAATCATAGGTGGGTCCGCCCATCCTAACATAGGGTCCAAAACCAAAATTTTCTAGGGCGCTGCCCGGACCCCATAAAGTTGGGCCATGGGTACACCTCAAACCCCTTGTGACCCCCCCCTCCCCCCTTCTAACCCCTGGTTAACTACATGGGCTAGTCGTGGAAAGAATATAACACAACCCAACATTCTCCCACTTGTTGTTTTCTTTCCACAGGGGGCCACAAGAGAGCTTAGTCATTTATCCAGCCCTACAATGCCCATTGTTTCTCTACACAAAGAGAAATTCTCAGAGCTCACATATTTTGTCAATGCATCTGCAATATTCTTTAAAGTGTCCACCTTTACCAGCGACACCTTTTTGTCTTCTATCATATCCATCACAAAGTGATAATGAACATCAATGTGCTTTGTCTTTGAATGATATGTAGGGTTCTTTGCCAAGAAAATTGCACTTTGGCTGTCACATTCTATCTTATAGCTTCCTGTACTAACCCCATACTTGAACACAATCTCTGCAACCAAACTGCTTCCTTGCTTGCATGAGTGGCTGCCATGTATTCTATCTCTGCAGTTGATAGTGCCACTACAGATTGTTTGTTACTCATCCAACTGACTACAGCTCCAAATAGGTTAAACACATACCCACTTGTAGATATTCTCTGATCTAGATCTCTAGCCTAGTAGTGCATTAACAAAGCCACGAATATCCAACACTCTGTCCAACCCTGGTCTTCCTTGGTAGCACAAACCATAATCACTAGTGCCATGCAAATACCTGAAAACCCACTTCACTGCTATCCAATGCTCCTTCCCTGGTTTTAACATAAACCTGCTCAATACTCCCACTGCATGTGCAATGTCTGGTCTAGTACAGACCATCGCATACATCAGGCTACCGACTGCACTTGCATATCGAACACGGGACATGTCCTCTTCCTCTTCTTGTGTCTTGGGACACTGTTCAGTAGATAACCTCACACCTATAGGAATAGGAACCTTCACTGATTTACTATCCTGCATATTAAACCTCTGCAATATTGTCTCAACATGCTTCCTCTGATTTAACCAGAGCTTCCTCTTTGTCCGATCTCTTTTAATTTCCATACCCAAAATATAGTTTGCAGCATCAAGATCTTTCATGTCGAATTTGGAGGACAAATGGGTCTTCAAATCCTGGATAATTTCTTTGTCATTTCCAACTAGCAGCATATCATCCACATACAAGACCAGATAAATGACACGGTCACCAATTAATTTAAAATACATATAGTGATATGCTTTGCTTCTGGTGAAGCCAAGTCCCCGTATAAATGTATCAAATTTCTGATACCACATCCTTGGTGACTGTTTTAACCCATACAGAGACTTCTTTAACTGCATACCAGTTCTTTCTTACCCTTCACCGCAAAGCCTTCAGGTTGCTTCATGTAGATTTCCTCTTCCAAATCCCCGTGAAGAAATGTTGTCTTCACATCCATCTGTTCTACCTCAAAATCAAAAGCAGCAGCAACAGATAAAAGTAATCTAATAGAAGTTACTTGGCAACAGGAGAAAAAATATCACCAAAATCAATTCCCGGCACCTGGGAATAACCTTTTCCACCTTCCCTTCTGCATTTGTCTTCTTCTTGAACACCCATTTGCTGCCATTGGGTTTCCTTCTAGCCGGCAACTCCACCAAATCCCAAGCCTCATTTTTGTGCAAAGATGCCATTTCATCAACCATGGCCTCTTTCTAGAGTTTGCCATCCTCTGAATCTATTGCTTCCTTCAGAGTTCTGGTACCATCGTCAGTAATAGATAAAGCAAAATTTGAACTGAGAGCAGATGGACTATATCTTTCTGGTTGCCTTCTTTCTCGAACTGATCTTCTCACACCCAAAGTTTGTGGCTCTTCACCTTCTGATTCCTCCTCTCCTATCGAGTTTGATTCTTCCTCCTTAAGCTCAAACTCTATCGTCTCAGGTTCCTTTGGTTGGAATTCATGTTTAATAACATCTTTTACCTCTCTGAACACCACATCTCAGCTGTACACAACCTTCCATGTGATTGGGTTCCAAAGCTTATAACCCTTTAAACCATCCTTATACCCAATAAAGATGCACTTTTCAGCTTTACTATCCAACTTGGTTCATTTCTCCTTTGGAACATGTACATATGCATCACATCCAAATACCCTCAGATGTGAAAGAGACGGTTTCTTACCAGTCCATACTTCTTGTGGAGTCTTATCCTCCAACGCTGATGAAGGTGAACTATTGACCAAGTAACATGCAGTATCCACCGCCTCTGCCCAGAATTCCTGTCCTAACCCGGCACCACTGAGCATGCTTCTTGCCCTTTCCATCAACATCTTGTTCATTCTTTCTGTGACTCCATTTTGCCGATGTGTATATGGAGTAGTCTTCTGCCGTGCTATACCACACTTCTTACAGAATTCTTCAAATTCCTTGTTGCAGAATTCCTCACCATTATCTGTTCTCAACACCTTTATCTTCTTCTCTGTCTGATTTTCCACCAGAGCCTTAAATTCTTTAAACCTATCAAAGACTTCAGATTTCATCTTAAGGAAATATATTCATGTATTCCTTGAGAAGTTATCTATAAATGATACATAGTACACAAACTTATCGAGTGATGGAACCTTCACAGGTCCAAACACATCACTGTGCACAAGTTCTAATATCTGTTTCGCCCTCTTACTACCAGAGGGGAAAATCACTCGATTCTGCTTCCCATATACACATTTTTCATAGAATTCAAAATCCAGAGAGTTATTACTCATACCTTCATACCTTTACCATGAAGTATTCAAAGGCCGTTCTCTCCAATATGTCCAAGCCTTTGATGCCACAACATGGTCTTCTCTCCAGAGACCACTAGATTTTCTGCTCCACTTTTTAGAACCACAGAACTGTTGCACCCATCAATAAAAATGCTACCCTGCAGCTTGTATAGAGTTCCAATTCGAACTTCTTGCATCAATACTAGTGCTCCCCGAACCATTTTGTAGGTATCCTTCTTGAACACTGTTTTTACACCTGCATCATCCAACTTGCTTACAAAAATCAGATTTTTGGCCAATGCAGGAATATGCAGAACACCCGAAAGTGTTCTAACCCTTCCACCTTGCAACTTCAACTTTACTTTTCTACGATCAATGATTCTAGCCTTCCTATCATCCCCTAAGAAAATATCACCACCATCGTATTTCTCATACTCGCAGAACCACTCTCTATGGGGAGTGAAGTGAAAGGATGCACTTGAGTCAATCAACCATGCCTCATGATCTACATGTGTACTTAAGGAAGCCAAGTACACATCCCAACCTTCATCTGAGGTGGATTTTGCCTCCGCAAAAGGAGCCTCATCAGATCCCTTTCCTTTGTTAGATTTACAATCCCTTTTGAAGTGGCCTTCCTTTTTGCATTTCCAGAACACCACCTTTACATGTTTTCCTGGAGATTTAGATCTCCCTCTAGATTTAGATCTCCCACTCGATGACTTATTTTTGTTTCTGTTTTGGGACCATCCTTGTATAGACAAGGCATCACCATTCTGGCTCTCCATATTTTTCCGTCTCATCTCCTCCGTCAGCAAGGCTGAGACTGTTTCATCAAACTACAAGGCAGTTGCATGCTACCTATTGCAATAACCAGACTATCCCACATATCTAGTAGAGAACAAAACAAACTGATGCACTTATCTTCATCTGAAATTTTAATATCAACAAATGTTAACTGACTTACCATAGTATAAATGCATTCAGATGCTCTCTCACCGAGTCTCCATCTTTCATCCTCAGGTATACAACTTTTTCCACAAGAACAATTTATTCACCACAGACTTAGATTGGTACAAAGTCCCTAACTTGTCCCACAAAGCCTTCGCCGTAGCTTCCCCTAATACATTCAACAATACTGAATCTGAGACACACAATCGTATTGTGTTCTTTGCCTTCCGATCCAACTTCTTCCATTCTTCATCAGACACTCTTGTTGGTTTAGTACCTGGATCTACCGCGATCCACTGATATTTATCCACCAACAGATCCTCTATCTTGAGTTTCCACAACTCAAAACTCTGACCATTAAATTTCTCGATCTCTATCTTTCCACTGCTCGCCATCTTCTTTCACCACTAGAATCAATCTCGCAGATTTCCCATTGAACATGGTCTACCATAGGCCCAAGCAAAACCCCTCAGCAACAAAGGCATCCCCTTGAAGCCAAAACAACTCTGATACCAAATGTAGGTTTTAAACCTGTACATAAATTACCTGCATACGAATTCTAAAACACAGAAAATAAACAATGCGAGAGCATAACACATAAAACACATATACATAGAGGTTTTCCCCTGGATACCAAAACTGGGACTACCATCTTGATTTTTCATTATTTTCCTTTCAATGTTATAATACATATTTATACATGCTGAAGCATCCAATACCATCGACCGAAAAACCATAGCGTCCAATACCATGGACCGAAAACCATCGCGTCCGAAAACATGTGCGAAAATCATGCACAAAACCATAGGTGGGTCCCCCATCCTAACATAGGGTCCAAAACCAAAATTTTCCAGGGCGCTGCCCCAGACCCCATAAAGTGGGGTTATGGGTATGCTTCAAACCCCCTGTGACCCCCCCTTCTAACCCCCGGTGAACTACGTGGGCTAGTCGTGGAAAGAATATGACACAACCCAACAATTAGGAGTCCAATAGTTATAATATTTAGGGACAATAAATTTTAATTTTCAAGAACTTTTCTTGAAATTTTTCTGGGAAGGAAAGGAAATTGAATTAAGGGGTATCTCAGGGAAACCGAGGAAGATAATCAACTCTAATGACATGACAACACTTCTGAAGAAGGAACAACGGAAGGTAACTGCACAATTATGCTCAGTGGATGTTCAAACATCTAAGTCATCCATTTCTCCATATCTCTAAAGTGTCCATTGAAATCATTCCAAAGTATTTGAGACTCCTAAAGGCCCCCCACCTATTCGTGACCATGATCATGCTATTCACTTCATTCTAGGAAGTGTTCCTCTAAACATCAGACCTTGCATATACCTCTATGCCCAGAAGGGTGATATTGAATGTATGGTTGCAAAAATGCTAGAGGTAGGTATAATTCAATGCAACCAAAGTTCTTTCTCTTCTCCAGTAGCATTGGCGCACAAGAAGGATTGATCATGGTGTTGTCCAAATTATAGAGAGATACCAAGCTCACTATTAAAGATAAATTTCCCATTCCAGTCATTGGTGAATTATTGGATGAACTACATGGAGAAATTTACTTCACCAAGTTGGATCTTCGTTCATGATATCATCAAATTAGAGTGAATATATAAGACATTCCGAAAATAACATTCAGAACTCATGTAGGTCCTTATGAGTTTTTGATCATGCCTTTTGGCCTTACTAATGCACCTTCCACATTTCAAGGTTTGATGAATTCCACTTTCAAACTCTTCCTTCGAAAATTTGTGTTAGTGTTTTTTGATGATATACTAATCTACAACATGTCTTGGAAATATTACGTTCAACATGTTGATAGGGTGCTCAAACTATTGGAGGAGAAACAATTGTATGCAAAACCATCCAAATGTTTCTTTTGGGTATAGGAAGAGGAATATTTGGGTCATATTGTATCTCATGAGGGCGTTAAGGTAGACACTAACATAATTCAAGCCATCAAAGAATAGAAAATTCCCACAACCTTAAAGTGTCTTCGAGGATGTTGATATGGTATTATTGAAACTTTGTTAAGAATTATGGGAAAATAATAGTGCCTATAACAACATTACTGAAGAAATATGAATTTTTTTATGCTACAGAAGCAACTATGGCCTTTTAACATCTTAAAGAGGTAATGTGTCGAGGACCGATATTCACTACACTACAATTCACAAAAAGCTTTATTGTGGAGTGTGTTGCCTTAGGAAATGGTATTGGTGTCGTTTTAATGCAAGAAGGAAGACCCATTACTTTTGAAGGTCGTTCAAACAAGGGAAAGTATTTACACAAACTTATTTATGAGAAGGAAACGTTGGAAATACTACACGCCCCAAAGAAATGATGCCCTTACCTAATGGGAAGACACTTCAAGGTAAAAATAGATCGTGAAAGTCTTAAATAGTTCTTGGAACAAAGATTATCTTCAGAAGAGCAACAAAAATGGGTCACAAAGATGTTGAGTTATGAATTTGAGATCATCTACAAAAATTGGAAGCAAAATGTTGTTGCAAATGCACTCTCAAGAAGGGATGAGGATGTGGAGGCATTTCTCTATGCCATTTCTATTATCCAACTTGATTAGATAAGTGAAGCAATCGATGAAAGGGAGAATGAAGAAGAGGCGTGAAACTCATTCAAAAGTTGTACCAAGATCCCAGTGCATCTGATACATTTATCTAGGAAAATGATTCATTATAGTGCAAATATCACTTATATATATGTAAGAACTCACAACTCAAACAAAATGTTCTTTTGGAATTGCACACCTCTCCTATAGGAGGGTAGTCAAGATTTTTAAAAAATTACCATAGTGTCAAGAAGGATTTTCTTTGGGATGTCTTAAATTTGATATTCAAAATTTTGTTGTAGAATGTTTGGTTTGCCAACAAAATAAAGTTGAGACAATTAAGACCCCAGGTCTTTTACAACCATTAACCATTCCAAATCAGTGTTGGGAGGAGGTCTCAATGGATTTTGATTATAGGTCTACCCAAGTTCGAAGGAAAGAGTGTCATCATGGTGGTAGTTGATAGATGTACCAAGTATGCACACTTTTGTCAACTATCTTATCTTTTCAAATCCAATACAATCACTACTGCATTTGTGGAAACAGTTCAAAAGCTAACTGGAAACCCAATGATTATTGTAAGTGATAAAGATTCCATTTTCACTAGAAAATTTTGGACACAATTATTTTCTTGTCTTGTCACTCAATTGGCTCATAGCTAATCTTACCATCCTCAATCTAATGGGCAAACTGAGATAGTGAACACCTGTTTGGAAGGATATCTTCGTTGCTTTGTATATGGTAAACAAACATAATGGGTCAAGTGGTTACCTCTAGCAGAATGGTGGTATAACATGTCATTCAATAACACAAAAAAATGACTCCATTTATGGAGCTTTATGGATATCATCCACCATCCATCACATTGTTTCTAAGAGACAATTGTAAGGTTCAAGTAGTGGAAGATCACATCAAGCATCATCAACAAGTTCTCCAACTCATAAAGGATAACTTGACTCTAGCACAAAATAAAATGAAACAAGCAAATCAAAATCACAGCGAAAGAAGTTTTGAAGTGGGCGATTGGGTATCTTTTGTGGCTACAACCATACAAACAAATATCCCTCAAGCAGCTAAGAAGGACAATAAATTTTCACCCAATTACTATGGCCCTTACAAGCTGTTGCAAAAGATTGATACTATGGCATAAAAATTAGAGATGCCTACAGCTTCGCGAGTACACCCAATTTTCCATGTTTCATACTTAAAGAAGGTTATAGGTGACAAGCTCCTATTTCAAACTATATTTTCAGAACTTGACGAGGAAGGAAAAATCATATTGGACCTCGAAGCAATAGTGGAAACAAGAATTTGGCAACTATGATATCGGTTAGTTTCAGAGTATCTCATTAAGTGGAAGAAATTCCTTGCTAAAGATTCCGCATGGTAGGATGACTATTTTATATAGAAGCATCCAAAACTACTCAAGTGTTTAGGAAAACATATTTTTGAAGGAGAGCGGCATGTTAGGTCCCTATAATATTAGTGTAACCCCTATATTGTTATTGTGTGCTCCATAGAAGCCCACTATTGATATTGTTGTGCCTGTACATTATTATTATTATGCAGGCCCTAATTATATTTTGACCCTTTAGACTCCTATATATACCAAGGAGGTCTTGTCATTTGAATCATCCAAGAATTGTTCATTTATGTGATGTAAAGGGAGGTTGTCCCCTCAAAGTGGATTATTATAAATTTGTTGATCTATCTTTTCTTATGTTTATGTGTTATTTTTATGTGGATACATAACATTAGGAGAGAATATCTAAGACTAGTGATATTGAGAGAATTGTAGCAAATCAAGTAATGGGAGAGACAAAGACCAAAATAGGGTGTTGAATAATTGAGATGAACAATGAGTAATTCTTGTAGTAGATCAATATTATATTGGATAAAAGCATTGGTTGAATTATAGAATGCGTAGTAAAGAGAAGTATGGAGTGTTGAGAAATTCAGAGTTGGAGCTACGTATAGAGCTAAAGAGTGGAGAGCAGAGTGTAGAGTTGACATGAACAAGGCATAACAAAACATAGAATCATTTTAAATCAGGAGATATGTGTCTCCTTTTGGTTGTTTCCTATAAAATTAAGAGATAAGTGTCTCCTTTAGGTTGGTTTGTATAAAATCAGGGGATTGGTGTCTCCTTTTGGTTGGTGCCAGTAAATTAATGTAATAGTAGGTTGGTGGCTACAAGAATATTCTTACACATAAGCTTTATGGTTTTCTCCCTTTAAGGGTTTCCAAAATTATCTCGGGTTCTCATGTTTGCATGTATAATTGACGTTTAAAAAGTCTTGATTATTTTATTTGTTAAAATTGGCCATTATACTAATTCACTCCCCTCTTAGCATAATCAGAACCCAACAATGTGAACCAAGTGAGCATAAAATTATTGTGTCATGAGAATTGATTCCATTTAGTGGGATTATAAAGGATTCAAATGTAAAGAGCTATAATCTGCTATGACTAAAAGACAGTTACATATCCAAGGTTGAAAAATAACCTTCGATAAGAATAAGAGGCATAGCCTAAGATGGGAAGATGGTTGGAGTCTAATATGGCAACAAAGTACCCAATGTTTAGGGCCAAGAGGTCACTGCAACAAAATAGAGTAGTGTACTAGTTGACGGATTCACCACTCTTTGTACAAACGACTTCCTTCTCTCCTCTATTCATCAACATTTCCTCTTCATTGTTGTAAGCCTTTGTAATATTTTATTTTAGTAATAATAAAGGTGGAACATGATTTCCTATTTTTATTATTGTTGTTTGAATTTTTAGCCAAGTAATTATTTAGTAGGGAACTTGTTGTCTATTAGTTTTTCTTGTCTGGTTGTTCATTTTCTGAGTTATAATTTCTTTTATATATTTTTAACAAGTTTGGTATTTACTGCCACTTGTTTACATAAGTATTTTATCTTCATAGAATTTAAACTTACATGGGTTGTATTGTCTGCTATAGCTATTAGGTGTAGACAAGGTTTAATTGTTTCTTGAATACATTGAATTATGTTTTACATATTTCTATTACAATTTCATCTGTCATAAAGGGGGTTAAATATTTCCACCCCTATAACCCTCCTGAAAACTTCTTCTCATTACTGAATATTACTTATGATAATATTTTGGTACTTAATACTTCTTCTCACCATGCACTTAATTTCGTGTCTATGTGATGGGATAAGGGTGCTCATCAAAGGGAATTTGGTCTGCTGATTGTATCTCCAATCTTCTATATTATTCCAACGTTAATTTATATAATATTTAAATACGAAAATCAAGGGTTTCCAAGAAATTTGTTCTATGATTACTTAGAATAACTATCATTTTCGTAGTTTAGGGGGTTACCCCCTGGCCCAAGAGCCAACTTAAGGCCTAATGTGGGGAGGATATTTTTACTCCAAAGATTCATTGGAACTATTCTCATCCATAGAAAAATCTTGAGGGTTAAAAAAAAATCATATTAATTAGTAGAAATAGATTGAGGAGTTTATCCCAAGGGGATATCTCCACTAATTATTTCCAATGTTGTTTGACAACTGGATAATTTTGTATGAATGATTTCCTTATCAAGATTTCCTTCAGTTAGGTATATTAGTATACATAAACATGTTTAATAGGGATGTGATCCTCACATGTGGTGACTCGTCCCATTTTGCGTTTGCATAAGAGGTTTTCCTTGGACAAAAAAATGGAAATGATATAAATAATACCTTCACATCCAATGTAAATCACAAAGAAATCACATGTGGAGTAGAGTTGTTGAATATGTGGCTCTATATTCTCCTCCTTGGAAGTGTCCTTGAATTCCTTGATGTATGAGTAATCCCATCCTTGATTGAGTGATAAATTAGCATTAACACAAAAGCATTATCTAGAAGAAGGGGTCCTGAAGATCTTTGAAGTGATTTGGCAACATATACCTACTATCAATGGATGGATGGTGATGAAGAGACCTAAATCCTTTATTTATAGGAATGATAGTAGTTAAAGCCCCTTGATATGGTCATAAAATAGTTTTTAAATACAACCACTAAGAATAAGAATAACAATTAGGGTCTAAAAGTTTTCATTTATAACTACTTTCACTTTAAAGAAAATTCTATCTATAAATAATCAAAATTGTGATTTTTATGGGCCAACGTAGGTATGGGGGTAATTTTTCATTGGAAAATATACTTATTAGGGGTAAAAGTCATGTTGGTCATAATGGGCTCAAATTTATGTTTTTCCTAACAGTTTTTGGTGCTTTAGTGGAGGTGGAAAATGAAGTGAAATGGGTGTTAGCCATGTTGCTTGATGGTGTATTTTGAGAAACTCGTGTGAATGTCACAAGTTAATAGTTTTTAGGTGATACCAATAACTATTTACCTTCTATGACCAAACTACTAATTTTAAAGGCCTATCTGACCCATATGTTAGGAAAAATACTAAGCAGAGGGGGGGGGGGGGGGGAATCAGTGTTTTAAAAACTTACTTGACCTTCTCATTTTCTATTCATATTTCTGTACGCCACTTTAATGAAGTAAACCTTCTTATGTACACTAATATTTGTAGACAACCAATGTATATCCAGTTAACTATTAATTCTTCATCATTTTAACTCAAACCAGTTTATCAGTCCTTCATTAGGCATTAATTAAACACAAAATAAGTTCATTAACAACATAATAAATCATCACACATAGTCAACACATATGAACACCAAGATTTTTAGGTGGAAACCCAATGTGGGAAAAAACCATTGATGTTTTCGTCTCTGTCTTTTTCTCAAAAAATATTCTTTACAATCTTGTACTGGTGTAGAATCATACCAATACACAAGGACCTACCTGCAAAAGGCTACAACCTTCTCCCATTCTTTAGCACCTACTAGAAGGGAGCTACAACCCTCTTATCTTCAATTCCTTGTGGAGAAATTTTCAGAATGTTTCAAACTGGATCCATCTGATCAAAACATTACAACTTGTAGGCCAATTTTCATCAAAATTTCATATTGGGCCCACTACCATCATCAAGTCACTGAATCAACTAAAATAAATCAATCACTGAATCTCATTGCAATCAATCAAACTAAAACAGAACAGATCATGTGAATGCACCGCCAATCATCAAGCCATACATTGCTATCTATCACTGAAACCAACTGCTGCCACTGCAAACCTTGATCAATAATATGTCAAATGTATATGCTATTGTTATGAATAATACCTGCGTATATGCATTTTTCCTTAATCGAACCTGCATAGAGATCTCAAAAACACTGATCCTTTAGAATGAAAACAATGCAATGTTGAAATCAATTACATACACATATATCCTTCATCACAGATCTCTGAGCTACTTGCAAATCATTACATACCAACATCAATATAGTTCATTATTCCTTTCAAAAACCATTCAACTTCCCCAAAACTATCACATACATATTATTATGAAGAAGACCTCATCAACAAACAACAACAATCAGAACAAGACTGATCAGACATCATTAACTGCACATACTTTAGAAACCCTAGCATATGTACGCAACCCTTAAAAAATACTTCCACGTGTGTACATTCCTTTCACAAAGCATACCCACGTACAAATCTGTCCATCATGTAGAATCGAAATGTGATTATCTAGAGGCAGACCCACGTACGTACGTTCTTTTTCTGAGATAAACTTGCGTACATATATGTAATTATTGACTCATTCCTTTGCTGCACAACAAAACTTCATTCAAACCCAAATCTCGGCAAACTGAGTAACAAAATACATTAGAACATTCTTATCACAGATCAACCCATAAGCAAATCGTGTAGGCATTTTAGATCTACAAGATTTGATCTCACATCACATTCCTTGTGCAACCTTATTTCAGATAAAACAATTCATCAATAGCCCATTACTTGCACACTAAACAAATCATCAATAGCCCATTCATCAAGATCCATGGTGTTTAGAATACCATGGTGCGGAAACCATACACGCTTTCTCTTCTCCATACCTGTGTGTATACGCGGATTTTCTTCTTAGAACTTGCATGTATTTCTCAAAACATTACCTTTATAATTCTCCTATCTCTCGACTACTACACCTTTGTCCAAACTTTCTGTACTAGCTTGTAAATTCATCCTGTTATAACGTTGACAAGCTTCATCAAGTAGGTTTCCATCAAGGACAAAACATTTGTCATAATGCTAACACCCTAAACCCAACCATTTACCTTCTAAGGCCAAATCATTAGGTTCAGATGCTAGACTACCTCTGGAATCTTTAAGTTTTCCTCTTAGGGTATGGACTTGTCAAATAGAAGTTTCCTTGGATAATAAAATATTTTTTCATGTGAGACACTTAGTTTGGAGCCAATAAAGGAAACATGTATCTTCCTTTATCTTTCCTTTCTTCCATTTCTAACCATAATAACTTCATCTTCAATTATTTTCCTCTCATGATGTTTTTCTTTCTGTTTTTTCAAATCCATGATTATTTGGAGCTTCTCCAACAACATACACCTCCAACATTTATAACATTTCACACCAATCTGGTCACCCCGACCAATTTGTTTTCCACCCAAAATCATGTTGCATTTTTAACATCCTCAAGATCCATTGATGTGCTTTTGCAATAGCCTTCACTTAATCCATCTACATATTAAATCAAAACCTAAGAAAAATATTATCCCTACTAGAGTAAGGGGAAAATGCCTCTTATTATCCAAGAAATTTACAAATTTTCATAAATTTTTCTACATCCATAGAAATTTGCAAAACCCTTAAGAGATTCAATCCCAATGAACAAATTATGTTGGAAATATAAATTTGTTATTCACATGTCCTTTTTGGTGTTTTCTTATCTATGGTTATTTGTTCTTCGATGTTATGAGCTATTCATTCCACTTTATCCACTTTAACAAAATTGTGTCATTAACTTCTCTTTTCCCTCCATTTACCTTTTTATTGATTTTTTATAGTTTTAAAAAACTCAATGTTATTTCACAAGAAAATGTTAAATTTGGTATTAGTTTATGAGTTAGGTCTAAAATCATTATTTCTTATGCCGAATCTAGTGTCATCTATAGCATCAAGTTTAGCTTAAAGTTTTGTGTTTGATTTAACATTAGGCATCATGAATAATAATTTGAAATGGGGGGGAACAATTCAAATGAAATTTAATAAAGATAAAGGGATTAAAATAAGACACTTGTTTCAATCCTCATGAATATGAGGGTGTTTCTACTATTTCAATTAGAATATTTTATTTTCCATCATGTAAAAATTTCTCAAACCCTAATCTCATTCTTTTGTCATTTTAGCTATTTTTTTCTTCTCTTATATTCCCTTCACAATTCTCCTTTGGGTTTCCTCTCTTAGATCTATTTCATCCTCATTGAAACTAAGATTATGTTGGGTTTCATTTTCATTACGACTACGTGGAAGGTAATGGATTCTCCCTTCCCTTCTTCTCCTTCCTTCATGTTTGACTTTGCTTTTTCTTCTTGATTTGCTAATGTCTATATTTGTTTTGTTGTTGTTAGTTTAAGTTTTAATGCATGGAGGCTAAGATTTATTGGAGGAACCTTCATGTTCAAGGTGTAAGTTTTAAACTCGTGAAATTAAACTACGCTTATAGATTCTGATGCAAAATAGAAAGAATGATCAATGAAATACACATAATACATAGAGACTTACCCTAGAAACCCTTAATTGGGAAAACTAACAAACCTTATTCACACCTCTCTCTTGTTATTATATTAAATTCATCATTTGCAGTACATTAAGAATTATGTAGCATACAAAACCTTAATTTATTTAGCCAAATTAGATTATCATGGGTTGGATACCACTGTCTTAAAAATACCATAAATAGAAAAGAATATAACCATGCAAAGACATGAAAATATAAGCCATGCAATGGCAAGCAAATCATATAACCATGCAAATTAAATAGTCATGAAAATACATGCAAATGCATGTAGCATATTCTCAGTAGAAGGTAGTGGCCTTTCCCTTTCCTTCTCCTCCTTCCTTCATCTTTTACTTTATCAATTCACTAATATTTATTACTCTTTCATTGTTGAAACTTTAAGGTTTCTTGTTGTTAGGTTACTAATCTCCATAACCCCCTAAGTAGACAAATTACCATGTATTGCTATGTATGGGGGCCATTACTAGTAAATAAGGCCCATATATTAGCATGAACACATTTATTGTTAGAAGGCTTACAAGAAGGTTGTGCCTACTAGAAAGTTCCCTCTCTAAAATGTTCTTATGGGATAGAAAGTATCACTACTAGATAATGCACTAAAATCTGACAACTTTTCATTGGTTATTAAACACATTTATGTCATCACTCCAACGGTCCTTGTTTTCCAGCCTCGTCGGTAAAAATTAGTTGAACAATCCAATGGGTAAACATGTACATTAGCTATCTGATCCAAACATAAACATGAGCACAACAAAATATAGATACAACCATAAATACATAGTTGCAGCAAAAATAACACTTCATTTCATTAATATCGAAGAATTGAAATATGCTTACATACATAATGGAAATAAACTATCTCAGGCTATGGTAGCTTATCTATGAGAAGATATGTGGTGGCTACATGCCTCTAAAATGTGTTACAATGAGGCTCAAAGGCCTATTTGTTATTGAGAAATAATGGAAAACTCTAAATATCTAGAAACATAACTTTGGGAGATGAAGCACCAAAACTGTGGGCCCCGTTTGGGTAAATTGGTACATCAACTTCCTGGGATCATAACTTTGGCATATGATCTCCATTTGATGCGCACAATACCTCGTTAGAAATATCTATCTGAGGAATACAACTTTCGACTACAAACATGAGTAAACTCATGTTTGCTTGTTTTCCAAAAAAACGTCGTTTAGGGCCTAAAAAAGGCTCCGGAAGTTTAGGACCCCAAAAACTGCCAAAAACAATAAACTGTGCTACAATTAAGGAAATTGAAAAACTGAAAGAAACAATGGTGGGGTTCCAAGTGGAATAGGTGGATGGCCACCAATATCCACCTAGATCAATCCTACCCCCTTAGGAAGTAATGGTACTCATTATGTTGAGTGCCTCTATTAGATGAGGAAACTTTTGCCGAACTTGGTCCTTGGTGAGCCACTTGCCTTGGTGCAGGAGTTGGTTAGCTTTGACAACTCGACAGTTGGATCTTCTGTTGGTGAGTGTTCTTGATCTGTGTGTCCATGATCTGATAAGTTGTGGCCTGTTCCATGCAGCCTGGGTTTAACTTTGTTGGTGTGAGTTGTTCTGGAATGTTTGATGTGTCTAGTAATGGTGGAAAGTATGGTCGAAGGTGGTCCACATTGAAAACTGGGTGCAGGCCAAGGAATGGTGGAACGTTGAGCTTGAAAACATTTTCCCATATAGCCTTAGTGATGGTGTAAGGCCCATATCCGAGCAGATGAATCTTGCGGTGGGACCCAAAGAGGCGCTCCTTCTGCAAATGTAACCAAACTTTTTCGCCCATGTGGAACTTGTGTGGCACCCAATGTTGATCATGATGCTACTTGTACTTAGCGTTGGCTCTGTCCAATATGTTATGGACCTATTGGCATATGTGCTAAATGCGTTCAATGAGGCTGTTAGCCCTGTTAGCTTCGGACTGGACATAAGCCAAATCTGCCTGAGTAGCTGCAAATGGTATGGCCACATCAATGGGACATAATGGTTGGAATCCCAACCCCACATGAAAAGGGTTGTGACCAGTTGAGATATGGAGAGATTTTTTGTAGCCATGCTGGACATAGGGAAGGATTTCATCCCATGTGTGTGGATGCTTCGAGTTGTACATGCGAAACATGTGCACGATCATCTTGTTGATGACCTCTGTTTGGCCATTAGTTTGGGGGTGGAAAGTCATGGACTTAGTGAGCTTGGTATCCAACATCAACCAGTTGTTTGACCAAAATGTACTCAGGAACCTGTCGTCATGATCTGAGATTATGGATTGTGGGATCCCAAAGTGTATCCACACTCGTTCAAAGAAGAGCTTAGCAATGGCTTCTGCTGTGATACTCTTCTTGCAGGTCGCATAATGGCCATCTTAGAGAATCTATCGACGACCACAAAACCACAGTCATTGCCATACTTATTAGAAGGAAGGTCCGACATGTAATCCATGGAGATGGATTCCCAAGGTCGACTAGGAGTAGGTAGAGGAGTATATAAGCTTTGCTTCTTGATGGTTGCTTTGGCAATGACACAGGCAATGCTGGATCTTCTGTACTTCCAAACATCCCGTCGAAGGTTCGTCCAACAAAATACTTGTGCAACTCTTCCACTATTTTCTCTACTCTGAAATGTCCAACGACCTGACTATAGTGCATGTCCCAAATAATATTGGCACACTCGCTTAAAGGAACAAAGATGTGTCCCAGGTGGCATAACAATGCATCTTGGAGGTGAAAATTTGGAACCTACTTGCCTTCCAGGAGCGTTTGGTATGTGTTGTCGAATTCTAGATCGCTCTTGTAAAGATGTGGCCACCCTGATGTCTCATGCCCAAAAGAGTCGAGCACAATGATCAGCCCCATGACTGATGGTCGGTTGAGGTAGTATGTAACATTATCGATGCTTCCCTTGTTATAATTAATGTTCAAATGGAATCATTGCAAGTATGTGGACCACTTCCTATGGCAATCATTATGCAACTTCCCTTGTGTCTGTATGAACTGCTGAGGTCAGTGGTCTGTGTGGATGGTTGTTTCCTTCCCCATAATGTAATGCTTCCATTTTTGGCAAGCCTGCATAATGGAATACATCTATTTGTCATAGGTGGGATACTTTTAGACTGTGTGTGAAAGTGTCTCACTATGATATGCCATTGGATGCCCTTGCTAAGTAAGAACTGCACCAATAGCATAGTCATAGGCATCTGTCTCAATCTCAAATGATTGTTATAGCTCTGGTAATGTGAACACTGGTATAGAGCAGAGGCAATGCTTCAACTCGGAAAACACCACCTATTGGAATTTATACCAAAATAAATTTTCTTTCGCTCCACCCTTGGTGACTTGACTTAAAGGCCAAGTGATTTGAGAGAACCCCAACACGAACCTTTGGTAGAAATTGGCAAGATCAATAAAGCTGCGGAGCTCTGTTAGAGTGGTTGGGGTTGGCCAATCCTGAATGACTTGTATCTTGGTTGGGTCCACATGCACACCCTGCTCATCAATGATGTACCCCAAATATTGATCCTGGGTCATACCAAAAGTGCATTTCTCGAAATTGGCACACAAATTGTGTTGTCGCAGGGTTTGGAGGACCTATCGAATATGGTGGAGGTGATATTCCTAACTCCGACTGAATATGAGGATGTCATCCAAATACACCACCATGAATGAGTTGGTGAAGGGTCACAAGATGTCATCCATCAACCTCATGAAGGTTGCAGGGCCATTCATCAACTCGAAAGGCATGGCCAACCATTTGAAATGACCCTCCTTGGATTTTAAGGTAGTATTCCACACATTGAAGGGTTTGATTGGTACCTGGTGATAACTAGACTTAAATTCTATCTTGTTTAAATATTTTCCCCCCTTGAGCTAGTCCAGAATGTCATCAATCTATGGGATTGGATACCTTTTTTGGACAATGATCTTGTTCAGCGTCTGATAGTCAATAAAAAGTCTCCAGTTCCCGTCCTTCCTTTGTACCAACACGATCAGGCTCGTACAGGGTGATGAACTTGGCTTGATGTGCCCTTTTTGCAACAAATCTTGAATCTACCTCTTGATTTCATCATTCTCTAGAATAGAGCGTTGATAGACTGGTCCATTGGGTAGTGCCACGCCCGGTGTCAGATCGATGGAGTGCTTGACTTGACAGTGTAGAGGTACCCGTGTGGGTGAGGTGAAAATGTCCCTGTACTCCTCCATGACCTTATCCATCTTCTGTTGCCATGCAAAGGAGCCCTATCTGGAGGTCGTGGCCACAATCTTGTTCTTTCCCTAAGGGTGAATCATAAGGAAATGAAATTTCTAGGCTTGGGAAATGATCTTACTACATTGCTTCATCGTGATCAAAGAGATGGTGGTATGTGGTGCTACCTCCGATATCCTGTATAACTTATTGCCCAAAGTAATAATAACAACGTGAGGCCTAAACTCATACACAACATGCCGCTTCAACAAGTATGATTGTCCTAATAATACATCACAAACTTCAAAAGGAGAAACATCACACAATACCTCATCTGTGAAGGGCTTGATGCTATAGGGAAGGTGAAACTACTGGCTAACACAAAGATCTTGTCCTTGGTGAAGCCACTTGATGGTGTATGGCTACAGGTGTGCTGTGGTCTGTAGGCCCAGTTGCTTCATGACCACTATTGAAATGAGGTTATTTTGGCTCCCTCTATTGAAAATGAACTATAATGGATCACCTTCACCTAAATTTGTGAGTGGAAGATGTACTCCCCCTCCTCTGGATCTCCGGGCTCATTCTTCTGGATCTTGGTGGTGGCAACAGTGACAATAGGCTCCGCATCAATAATCTGCTTTCCTTTGTCATTCCACTTGTTAGGTTTTGACTCTGAGTTAGAAGATGCATATGATTCAAAAGTCTTCAACTTAGCCACTAGTGACTTCTTGGCCCGACACTCACTTGTGTTGTGAGTGGGGATCTTATGGAACTCACACCATTTTCCCGTGTCCTTCTTTGTATTCATGGTGTTGTTCTTTGCTTGTGGCTTTGGCAGGTTGTCCTAAGTTTCTTCGCCTTGGCTTTGTCCTTTTCTCTATGGTTTGGGGTTGCCTTTCCCTTATTTTGGATTTGCAGATCCAAAGTCTCGCTTCTTCAGTTTAAATTTATGCTCGATCTTAACAGCATATCAATAGGCCGTGTTGAGCGAGGAGATGTCTAGGAACTCCACCTCGTCCTAGTGTAATTTTGTAGACAACCATGGTACTTGAGTACCAAAATGTCGCTCATAATCATTGATACCAAACTTCGTGCGAAGGGTATGAAAAATATTTGTGAACTCCAACATGTCTTGGTCCCTTCCTTGCCGCAACGTGGTCCACTTTATGTATTTATCCTTGTAGCTCCTGACAGGGTAATGCTGCTCCTTGATTGTGTCTCAGAAAGAATTCCAAGTGGGTGCGACTGAAAATAGTGAGGGTGCACTCTCTTCCTTCTTCTCATAGTAGGTTTCCCACCAGCCCTTGATGTGGGGGGCGACTTTGAGGAGTGCAAAAGTAATCTTTTCCCAGTTGGAAAAATTATGAACCAAAAAATATCCTTCTAGTAGATTTAACCATTTATCTACAACATCCATATATATATGAGGATATCAAAGTTAACTTGTACCTTAAAGGGTGCAGCACTTCTAGAGTGGATACTAGAAGGAGATGTGTCACTTGTGGGTAGCAGCCGAAGGATCTGGGCAAAGTTGTCCATCATCACGTTCTTTTGTTGCTCGAGGGCTTCTTTGAGAAATATTTTGAAAGGATCTCCTACCCCCTCGTCTTTCTTTTCTTCCACTATGGCAGGCTATCGGGGTTTACGAGGTTGGTCTTGCAAAGGTTCAACCAGTTTGAGCCCTCACTCCTTATACCCTGACCTCGTTGAGGACATGCAAAGAAAAATAGAGAAAGAGAAGACTGCTCCGATACCACTGATCCAAAATTAAACAGGAATGCAATAAAATACATACATAACCATAAATATAGAGTTGCAACAAAAATAACACTTCATTTCATTAATATCAAAGAATTGAAATATGCTTACATACACAATGGAAAAAAAACTAGCTTGGGCAATGGTAGCTTATCTCTGAGAAGAGATGTGGCGGCTACATGCCTCTGAACTGTGTTACAATGAGGTTCAATGGCTTACTTATTATTAAGAAACAATGGAAAACCATAAACATCCAAAAAACCTAACCCTGGGAGATGAAGCGCCAAAACTATGGGCTTCGTTTGGGTAAATTGGTACATCAACTTCCTGGGGTCGTAACTTTGGCATATGATCTCCCTTTGATGCGCACAATACCTCGTTAGAATTATCTATCTGAGGACTACAAATTTTCACTACAAATATGAATTTAAGACTTTGGTTTGCCCATCTTCTAAAAAAAATCTATGTTTAGGGCCTCAAAATAGCTCCAAAATTTCAGGACCCGAAAAACTGCCAAAAATAGTAAACTGTGTAAACTTAAGGAAATTGAAAAAATGAAAGCAAAAATGGTGGGGTTCTAAGTGGAATAGGAAGGTGGCCACCAATATCCACTTGGATCACTATCTGACATAAGTCTCTCGTCGGCTAATCGATGGATAAATGACGAAACTTAGGTCAAATTTTCAGCACCATTATTGTTGGATAATTGAGAGATAGGAGGCGATTAATCTGTGTGATATTTGATGCCATATTATTGGTATGCGACATAATCGACGTAGAATTGGTGTCAGGATATACAATGAAATATGATGGGATATGCATCAAATAACTGATGTTCAAGCCGACAACAACCTGTCATAGAGTACAAAATTTCATCAAGACCTCTCTAATGATTGGGGCGTCAGTGATTCGATGAACATGTAGAGAATTTGATAGGAGACATTTGACCAAATGTCATCAATAATCCGATGGGGGGAAGCAACGACAATGCTATGTATTCAATAAGGGGAATATGACCATTACATGTTAGAAATATAACGCCTTTGGGGTGTAGTCGATTCAATGAACATGTAGAAAATTCAACCGGAAATGTTCGACCAAATGTCATTGGAAATCCGATGGGGGGAAACCATATTCGATGGAAATGCTATGCATCCAATGAGGGGCATCTAACCATTACGCATAGGAAATCTAACACCTTTTGGAATATTAAAAAAATGATACTTTTTTGGGTTTGTTTTTCACTAAACAACTACATCCAATTAATAATTCCAACTTTAATGAAATTTAATGATCAAAGATACATCCAAATTCAATTAATATATAAATTTTAACCAATAAATTCAAAAGATGATTATAACAATAACCATCCAAGTGCAAATATATGCAATAATTGACAAGGAGGAGCAAAACTAGACCAATGCTAAATACGAAATACTTGCCAAAAGTAAATATTCCAAGTGAAGCAAATTGTCTTGAAAATAAATACTTCAAAGATAAATGCCCAAAGTAATGCTTTGAAAGTAAATTATTGGAACAAGATCCTTTGTTAAACAAAATGAATGTACATGAAGATATCAATTGCTTCAACTTGAGTTGTCAAACTTGTGAAGTGAAATGCACTATATATGTAAGATCTAATTTCTAATTCTATCTATTGAAAATGAATATGAAAGAAAAGGTCTAATCTATGCAAATAAATGCAATTTAACTACTTCAACATAGTCATGGTTTTAAACATTTTTAACCCTCATAACCATGTAAAGAGTTATAAACCAATTACAAAATCCATTGTTCTTCATTGAAAGGGGAATCACAACTTTATTCAATTAGAAGGTTCATATTAATATCTTGCACCATGTTGATATTCAAATCATAAATAAATGAGATTGTAAACAAAATATGAGCAAGCCTAACTATATTTAAAGGAAACTATAAACAAGTTGACAACAATTGAAATTCAAATTGACAAAAAATGAAATTCAAACTACAAGCAAATTGAAAACACTGTAACAATTCAATTTAATAGCACTTGAAAACACTCAACCACTCTTTTGAAATAAAAATCTATCTATCTAGATAAAACAAGTAAAATGCGCAACAAGCTTCCTTGACACAAGGGGCCCTTCCTGGCTTGGTTGCATGTGCTCGAGTAAACAAAAATATTTGAGTTGCTACTACCATGATTATTAAATTATTTGCGGAATAGTAAAGTGCCTCATGAGAATTGATAAACTAAAGAACATAGTTTGTATTAATATTAATTTTTATAAAAATACCTAGTTTCCAAACTAGTACTCGTACATAAGTCTTCATGTTCAAGGATTAAACTACATTCAGAGACCCATAATATAGCTAGCCTATTCTTATGGCTAGTTTTGCCTATAGTTCCAAAAAAAATATTCCTACTATAGTCCTTACAAAAACTGCCTAATAAGAGCTTGTATCTTCATAACATAAGAAAAAATCCAGCTTATGAAAATTATGTGACATTGGAGGTCTAGTATTTTGGTGACACTTCTTGGTGCTAAATGTATTTATGCCTGCTAAATCTTCTCCTTTGATCTACATTGGCTCTTTCCCGTTGAGGCTCCGCACTAGTCCCATATTCCTCCTCGACAGATTGAATGCCACTACTGGAAATTCCTTTAATTATTGTCACCTCACTTTCTAATGTTTTCAATTGAGAGCACACCTCTACCTAAAACATCTCTAGTTTTCTCTGCAATAACACAAATTTGGTATCCAATAAAAAATGAAACATTTTCCTTCCCTTTTCTTCTACTGCCCCTCTATTATTTATAACTGTCAATAAAACCTCAAACATCTCCAACATTTTGTTCAGAAGATGATCTAATTGAACTGTCTCCTCCTCGCAAGTTGTAGTCCCTGACTCTATCATCATACAACAATATTATGCCCCATTCCAGATCTAGGGGGATGATAACCTCCTTTGCACATGACTTTGCAATGGAGAGGATGATCGAGGAAGGCCTACAATAAGCCATATATAACTGAGAGTGTCTTCCCCTTTGTCTTGAAGCATTTGATTAGAGTTCTACCAAATCCATTTCAGAATCTTTTCATTACTTGGATCATTGATTAAAAGATACAAAAAGAAATGAGCCATTAATTTTTGATAATGTCGTATTGAATGCTATTTCAAGGTTGAGGCATTGATCACCTGTGTGAGAAAGTCCATTCCTCGATTAATTACAATATAAAGCCACATATGTAGGCAAGGTCTGGTTGATGCCAATTTTTAAGCTGGATAAGACAAGAGATCAGTTTAATTAATTTTCATGGCATTCAAATGAATGTTGACCACCTTGATCATTCCCCGCATTTATGCGAAGTTTGACTTTTATACCTTTTTAATACTTTATAATCATCACTACCCACCTTCCATGTCACCCTAGAACAATCTTTCTCGGATATTTCCTAAGATGCTCCATTTTAAAATGTCAAGATTTTATCTCCAGGAGACATTCTTTCATGTTATGTCACAATAATCCATTCAATTGTCTTTTGCGGTCCCAGAATGTAAATACCCTTGAGGATTTTTTATAGCGCTCCCATTTTCCCTAGGATTTTATCATCGGGATGACTAGACCTTCCATGCAGGTTGCTTATAGTGATTCCTTGTGGTTACTCCCTACATGCTATCCCCTCTACCATTCACATTAAATGATCACATACTTCACTTTCCACATCACGCATGAGGACTAAACCTTGACAATTTTAAAATGAACTCCTCTCATTTCTCCCAAGATTTTATTCTCAATATGACATGGGAGGCACGTTGGATGTCCAGGTTACACAGGTCACTCAATCTTTGTTGACACCTAATCATCAGGATTGGGTGAAAATAATGCAAATAAATAAATAAGTAATATGAACAGTCATCAGGAGATGAAGTGAACAGTATCCCTCATGTATATAATAAACACCAACCTAAAGGAATAACATGAATTGAATTTTGTGGAGTTACTACCTGGCCTGACATGGTATCAGAGCCAGTCCTAATTTTAGTACTCCTGCCCTTGTAACTCCCTATTCTGCCTATGTTCTACCTTGCAGGCAAAACTCTGCTCCTCTGCTCTCCATTCAAAGCACTGCCCATATAAACGTTCTGGTGTCAGTGCCTGACATTTTCTCTCAAGCCTACTTGTATGCTTGTCTGCTACGCTGCTCGATACCTACCTTCAACCATTGAATGCGCTGTATAGTTTTTTGAATGCTGCATGTAATATGAAGCTGCTCCTGTTTTGAAGAATGCTAGTGGTCTAGTTTCTTGAGTGCGCTGTACAATTTTTTGAATCCTGCATGCTTGATAGCTGCCCACCTATGTGCGAGAATCAAAGCACACTTATGTGCTTCATAGCTTGATAGCTGCCCAACTGCGTGCGGTATCAAAGCACACCTGCGTGTGATAATCAAAGCTTTTGAAGATCGATCTGCACGTGAAAGGGTTGATGCGGAAGTTTCTGGTATATACGTTGAAACTTATCTTACTATTGAAGAGGTTGTATTTCTCCTGTATTGAGGAATTGTATTGCAACTTGCTGTGTTGAAAAGCTTAAATCAATTCAACAAAGGTGCATGAACTGCATTGAAGGCTATGACTCCTGGTACTGTATTTGGTAGAACCTGTAGGTCAATCTGTTGGAATGTGCATTCAAACCTTGTGTGTACGTTGATTGAAACTCATTCATTCGGTCCATACACTTTGCTGCAAACAATCATGGTATGTGCACAATGGACCGTATTGTATGCATTAATTAATACTGTGTAAGACTGCGTTATGGCATGTTATGGTAAGCATTGAAATGGTATGTGATGCTTTTCCATATACCATAAAGGCACATGAATTCGTTGAGTTCTTAATGGACATATATTACATTATGTAAAATTACCATTGGGGTATATGGAAGGTATATGTTGGAGCCTTTCATTTAGTTCTCGCATAAACAATGAGGTGAGGGAAATATGTTGCATAAAGGTGTAGCATGTTACCTGCTGTCCAAGAATACTACTGTCCAAGAACACTGCTATTCTGGTGCATTAACTCGATGACCGTGCTTGGTATATGAATATTGTGGAATATGTTATAAGGAATATAATATATATTGCATGATATATGAATATTGAGAACTTGCAGTTGATTCCATTTTGTAAAGACATAGCAAATTACTATTAGTGTTTTGCTACGAATATTGTAATTATTTTTGGGCTCAGTTCAAATTTTATGACGGAGAAGTTTATTGAAAAAGAGAAGGGTTTTCTGTCTTCCGAAAAAAGTTGTGTGTCCTACACATAGAGATAATAATCTTGCTCAAGATTCTTCCAGAGGAAGAGGTGGTCGAAAAGGAAGAGGAAGAAATTTCAGAGGCAGGGGGGGCAGCTACTCTCAAGGAGAAAAGGCAAATGTACACTGCATACACTGCAAAAGAAATGGATCACTTGATGCCTCTACATGCAAGCTACCATGGGTCAAAATTGAGCAGCAAAGAAACCAACAGAAAGGTAAAACTGATGATACAAACAAAGGTAAAGCACCTGAATCCGCTCACTATGTTGTGGCACAATGTAATATTGGAGCAAATGAAGATTTATTTAATGCTTCACTTGCTTCTTGGAAAAATGATTGGTTGCTTGATTCAGGAGAAACCTGCCACATGACTTATAGAAAATATTTTTTTGAAGAATTTACTGAAAATGTTGATGGAGCAGTATACTTTGCAGACTAATCAAAAATCAAGCCATCAGGGCTTGGCACAATCAGGCTTAAACTGCCTGGTCTTCCAGAATTTCTTCTGTATCATGTTCTATATCTCCCACAACTCAAGAGAAACTTGTTGTCCTTGGTTCACATCCACCAGCAAGGTCACTCCATTCATATGTTTGATGGAAAGCTTGAGGTAAGAAAAGCATCTGACCACTCACTTGTCATGAGGGGAATAGAAGAAGAAAGGCTTATCAAGCTGCAAGGTACCTTTGCTTGTGCACACCATTTCTCATACAATTATCATCATGTAGAAGGTACACTTCCATCAAGTTTATTATGGCATGCTAGATTTTGACATTTGAACTATGACAACCTTCACTTGTTGAAGAAAAATGGTGTTGCAGGTTTGCCTACAATTCCTAGGAAACTTAAGCAATGTGATGCTTGCATTCTAGGAAAGCATGACAAACAATATTTTCATGATTCACATTCAAGAGCACATAGAAAACTTGAACTCATTCATTCAGATTTATATGGTCCAATGCCTGTTCCTTCTACAAATGGAAATAAATATATGATGACATTTATTGATGACTACACTAGAATGTGTTCGGTTTATTTATTGAAGAACAAATCTGATGCTTTTCAAACATTCAAGAACTTTCATAAATGGATTGAAAATGATGCACATCTCATATTGGGTCTATTCGCACTGATAATGGAAAAGAATACACATCAAATGAATTTGAAAACTATCTTCGCCAACATGGGATCAAACATCAAACCACTGTGCCTTAAATGGAGATCTCAAAGAGAATGTTTTATGTCTCAGCCTGAAGGATTTGCTGTGAAAAGACATGAACATAAAGTATGCAACTTGGTGAAGTCCTTGTATGGCCTCAAACAAGCACCGCGAGCCTGGTATGAAAAACTAACTGAGCATCTTCTCAAACTCAATTTCAAACATTATGATCTTGATGATGCAACTTTATTTGTCAAGAAAGTTAGCAAAACAGTTGTATATCTTGTGGTATATGTAGATGATCTTTTAATGACAGGGAAAAATGAAAGCTACATTGCATCCATAAAGAAGGAATTGGGAAAAAGCTTTGAAATGACTGATTTGGGCTATGTTCATTACTATATTGGTATTGAAGTAACCCAACATCTGAAGTCCATATTTCTTTCTCAAAAGAAATACATTGGAGATCTGTTGAACAGGTTTGGCATGACAGAATGCAATCCTCTTACTACTCCAATGGAACAAAACTTAAAGCTCAAATCTATTGAAGGAAAAGAATTTGAGGATGCAACAAAGTATAGACAGCTTGTAGGAAGTCTCAACTACCTGACTACTACCAGACCAGACATTTCGTTTGTTGTTGGAATCCTCTCCAGGTTTATGCAAAAGCCTTGTGAGGGACATTTGTCTGCTACAAAAAGAGTTATAAGGTACTTGAAGGGAACTCAAGACTTTGGAATCAAGTATACACAGGTGGGCGACTTCAGCTTGATTGGATACTCTAATTCAGACTTCAATGAAAACAAAGAAACTGGGGTATCTACTTCAGGTTATGCTATGAGTCTTGGATCAGGAGATGTCTCCTGGAGATCACATAAACAATCAGTTCCAGCAGATTCCAAAATAGAGGCAGAATATGTAGCAGCAACTGAGGCAACAAAATAAATTGTGTGGCTCAGGAAAATTCTTGAAGATTTGCAGGTAAAACAAGTACAATCGACTCCACTCATGATTGACAATACCTCGGCAATAAAGCTGGCCAAGAACCCAAATTTCCATGATCGAATGAAGCACATCAATACTAAATATCATCTGATTCGACATCATGTTGAGGCCAAATGAATCCATCTCTGCCATTGTTCCACTAATGATCAAATTGCAGACATATTCACCAAAGCACTTGGAAGAGAAAAGCTTGAAAGATTCAGAATAATGCTTGGACTCACCAACATCCCTTCAGATTAAGGGGGGAATGTTGACACCTAATCATCAGGATTGGGTGAACAACTGTAATTGATGTAAATAAATAATAGAAAAGATGAAGAGTCACCAGGAGATGAAATGAACAGTCTCTCCCTCATCATTATAATAAAGACCAACCTAAATTAATATCATGATTTGTTTTGAGGAGTTACCTCCTGGTCCAACACATGCTTAGTTTATGATGCAAGAACAAAAATAAAACTTATTCTATCTTGATAAGTAAAGAAATAGTCCCTACCCTAATCAATAGCAAGATATCATATCATAAACCATCATGAATTTAGAAAAATATAGAAATTAATAGATCGAAGAAACAATTCTCGTATCTATTACTTATTCACACAAATATGGACAAACAAATATCTGATAAATAATTTAGTCAATTTCGTTGAGTAGAATTCAAGATATGAATTGTTAAAGTCTAGGCTCCAAAACTAGTAACTTGTTGAAAATTTCACAGTGTTGCGTATTTTTTATTAAAAATTATAACTAGTTATAATGTTTTTATATTTATATTTTTTTTTATTTTTAATAAATTTAAAATATTAAAATAATTTTAAATTAATTTAAATAATATATAAAACCAAAAATATGGTTTTCATTGTGCTTCAAATCTATAAATAAAATATTAAAAACATGTAGCAAATAACATGCAAAAATAACAACATATAGTGGTATATGAAGCAAAATAGTCCCAATGGAAAAGAAATAGTTTTATTATTAAATTGAAATTGTTTAAACCTAGTGAGGAGAATATGCATACTTGAATCTGCAAATCACCCTCCATGGGATGGGTCCTTGAATACCTTGTGCTTCAGTGATATCTTCAATTCTCTATCTCAGAATGTATGCAATGGGTAAGAGGAATTGGTGATGTCTTAAACTCAAAGTGGGAGCTCATATCTCACAGGACGATAATGAGGATGATGAGAATGGTCATGCTGAAGAATGAGGAGAAAACCCCTATGTTTATAAAAAAATATTAGGATAGATTTAGATTTAAAATATAATAATCACTGTTGGACTAAATCTAGATCTAATCTTTAGGAATATTTTATTATATTTTAAGAGACATAAAGCTTATTTGAAATGATCAAATATATTTATTTAGAAAGTGGTTAAAGTAATTAACAAATAAAAAATGATTTACTAATTACTTTACAATTATTAAGTTAAATATGACTTAGAATAATATTAAATAATGATTTATAATTATCTCATGAGAGAAATAGGGGATAATTATGGAATAATAAATTAAATAATGATTTCTTCAATTATTCCTCAGTGGTTAACTAAAAAAATGGTTAGAAATTATCATTAAATATTGATTTAATAATTATTTTGAAAGAATAATAAATAAATAATGATTTATTTAATTATTCTCATGGGGTTTTTGGATTTTAATGAGAAATAATTTAGGAAAATGGTTCACTAAATTATTCCCTAAGGTAAAAGTGGGTTTTAATATGTAAAAACCCATTCTACATGGTGTATTTTAATTATTCTAGTAATAAATGGCTAGGTGATCATTTTTTGGGTGATAATAAATTGTCCGCCAATTTAAGAGTGTTAGGAGCACATCACACAAATGAAATACATTGTAGGTTCACTTTCATGAGATACTGAAGGGGAGTCATAGAAAGAGAGAGAGAGTGTGTTGAAGCAATGAAGTGATTGAAAATGGATGGGGTGAAACCTACTTGCCATATAGAAGTCTCCTTTTAGGATAAGTACACAATCTCTATGAGGTGGGGGAGGCATACCCATACCCACCAAGATAACTGAGTACAAATGACAATGGTGTGCCCAACAATGTGGGTCTGAGAAATATAGTAAATTATACATGATACGTTGGCATCAATGGGCCAAAAAGTAATACAATGATATAATGGGTCACATGTATATAAGTTTCCTAGAAAAAAGAGGCCAGGAGTGATACAATGAAATCTTCTTATCTGAGTACATAGGACATAATGCCCCCAAGTTGACATGAGGGGGAGGTCACAAAAAAAAGAAGTCTTGTTGAACAGGAAAGGGAAATGAAGATATTAATGGACCATATTAAAGAGATATACATGTTGTGGCCCCCCACATGCATGTTGTGGGAACTACATATGAGGCTGGATCATGATCTGCTAACATACATGCATGTGGGGGGCTACAAGAATGGCCACTTCCTCATGAGGTCTAGAACTTCTCACACACACCCAAGGTGTCTGGTAAAATATGTTGGATCACTGGACCATCAAGTGTATGATTCTTGATTATGCGATAATGAGCTAGAGTCGAGCACGTGAGAAACAACCAAGTCAAAGGGAAATGATGATTCCCTTCGCTTGACCCGAGGTACCAAACAATGATGAAGGCTAGAACCAAGGTACACCACTCTCTAGACCACTCTCCTGGAATAGATGTGTTGAAGTCGACAGAAGAGGTCCCATGAAGGTTGAGGCAATTGAGGGGTCCTCAATAAAGGAATGAGGAGCATAGTAATGTGACTGATAGAGACTGGCACAAGGGACGATGAGGGAGAAACAAGGGGACCAGTGGATGTATGACTTCCCTTATCAGAGCATAATATGATTTTTTTACCTAGAAGTGACTAACACAATTCCAAAGGGGATGGTAAGTTACTCAGACGAAGGATTTTCAAATATAGATTAGGATAGCTGGAGGCCAAATATGAGAAAAATGGGATGAATCTAACACATATAGGGATAATATATTGTAACAGGGTGCAATGGGACATTGAACAAACTCCATGGAAGTAGGAACAACTCATCACTGATGCTCTGAACATGTGTTAGGCCCCTATACTACTAGTGTCACCCCTTATTGTTATTAGTACAAACCACTTATTATATTGATGTACCCATGTAGTGCCCATATTGTTACTATTGTGCCCCATAGAACCCATAGAAGCCCACTATTATTATTATTGTGCCCTTACATTATTATTGTTATGTCGGCTCT
>APFE030470991.1:53249-69231 GCA_000404065.3 Pinus taeda
GGTTGCCCCCTCGAAGAGGCTGAATTCTAAGGCGTTGATCTATCTTTTCTATCTTTTGTGAGCTAGTTTCATAACAACATGGGTGACATTATGATGCTTCCACAAGGAAGAGACCCAATGGGGATCATGAAAACGTGAGTAAACAATGGTTACTCATGACGAAACTCGACAAATAAGTCGACAAGTAAAAAGACAAAGTGGTGTCAGAATACAAGCGACTCATATGAATAGATTCAATTCTAACAGGTCGAAAAGTGAGACCTCATAAAAAAAATGCTTCTCATCAAAGTTTCAAATTACCAAAGATGAAAAGAGATGCATTATAGATCTCAGTGAGATATTTCCAATGGTGCTAACGATTTGTTAAACCGAGCTACGGTTTACTCTATAACAACCCCGGGTTATATTTCCAGGTAAAAGGACAAAAAATCAACTAAAGTCAGGGGACATGTATTTCAAGTTGAATAGAGGGAGAAACATTAAAGTGGGTGTCGCTTGTGGTTAATTAATTACTATGGAAATTATCATTGGCATTGGCAAAGGCAAAAGGCATTAAATGGAAATTAATTCAAGGAATAAAGGAAAATAAAAGAAAAGGAAGATGAAGGGATAGGAATATGCATGCAAAGGAAATTAGAGAGAAAATAAAGGAAAATCGAGAAAAAGAGGAATAGGAAAGGAATAGACACCATACATCAATGATAAAAAAGTGTCTAAGAAAAATTTGAAAACTTTTGATAAGTTTCAGAAATCGAACTCCAAGAGGAGAGAGAGAACAAGCAAGCAAACAAAGTAAGGGAGAGCAAGAGGAAGTTTGGACAATAGCAAGTAAGGGTAGAAAATAGTTGTATATTTTCAGGTCATAGTGTGCATGTGTGATTTAGCATGCAGGGATTCGATGTATGGTCTATGGATTCATTTATTGTTTTTTCATGTTGTCAATACATGAGATTTTCATAGATTGACAGTGGATTTAGCCTTGCCTTGCCATTTATTGATAGCCATGATGTAGTGGGTTCCTTGTTCTGGTTAAGGTTTGGATGGTCGGTAGATTTTGGATCCTCTTTGAGGTGGTCTTAGAAAAATTCCCAAGGGTTGAGGGTGGATATGGTTTTCACCTAGAAGTCTTGATAGGTAGGTGGAGACAGGAAAATTCCTCTAGGTATGGTAAAGAGAGTTTGAGGCATTCAAGCTTGTTTGGTTTTGGTGATTTCTAGATTGGTTTTAGTGATTTCTGGATTGGTTTAGGTGAAACCACTATGGTTAAGAGTTGAGGTGGTTTAGCTTCTGGAAGCCTTGGTTGATTATGTTTTGGTTTATCCCGTGTGATCCCATATTCATGCTTGGAATATGGCATTGAGGTGATTGGGACGAATGAAAGATTTGGTTCAACCCAATATTTGGTGGGGTGGTACGTGGAAGTCCCTAACTTGGTTGGCATTTTCATATGGTAGTATGTCTTCTTTCTTATTGATATCAATGACATAGGTATTGGTTATTGTGTTGGTTTTATGACTTGTTTGTCATGGTTTCATGCTAGTTAAATTTTGGTTACAAACATGGTGTACTCTTGGTATATGATGTGATTTTGTTATGAATCTTGTTCACAATTTGATAATTTATTGAATGATTATATGAATGCATGAGCTAGCTATGTTTTGTTGAAATTATCAAGAGAGGGAAGTGAGCATTCTTCATGATTCTCGGATGAAACTAAAGATACAGTGAACAAATATGCATTCATGACTTACAAGATTATGTTTACAAAGTGTTTGTCTAAATAATTATCATGTATTTGATAAGTCTGAGTAGGAAATGAGACAATGCCAATGAATCAATCTTTATATAGGTGATTAAGAAAATTTTGGAAAGTTTTGGCAAGTTCTAGGTAGATGGCCTAGAAACTAGCCCTAAAAATCTAAAACAAGGTTTCTAGTCGCACCCTTTGAACTAGGAAATTTTGGCTACAAATGCACAAAGGAAGGAATATGTGTGCAGCTAGATATTTCCCACCAGATGCATAGATTAACATGAATGCAGATAGGAGGTAGCGTCTGGTAAAAATAAAGTTTCAACTCAGGGCTTGATCACTAGTAGTTATTATCTGACATCTAGGTGATCTAGTGTCTCTGAGAGGTTTCAGTAAGTTTTTGGTTAGAAAAACCCACTTCCATAACTAAAACTTGGTTTTTGTGTCATGTCATAGTAACTCTCAACTCATGTTTACCCTGAAGAGCTTATGGAATCAAGTAAATGTGGGGTGCAGTGTTAAAAAGTGGTATTGGAGTGAGGTTGCAGCACTGGACTTCGAGGTAAAAGGAGGTTGTCATGCAAGTTTATATGTTTGGAATGCATGCATGATGGTTAATTGATGTTATATGCATTTCAGTCATGTGCATGCCAGTGATTTTATTGTTGTTGTGGTTACATGCATGATAGGTGATAGTTAATTATTGCAGTCGTATGCATGTGCATTGATTTTCATGCATGATATTTAATTTGTTGTAATATGCATTGTGGTCATATGCATGTTGATTATTTTCAGTGACTTTGCTTGCATGATAGTTAAGTTCTTGATAGTATTATGTATCATGTTAATCTGGACTGACTTGTGCAGATGTAATAGCCTTCCCTGAGGTACATTGAGGTATGATTTTGATTATGTTTTCTATTTGGTTTATCTAACACAACATGTTTGTAGGACAATAGAAAACTAGAATAGTTGAGTACAGTTCATATGATTCTCTGTGTTGGCCGAAAGAGACATTGGTGTGCAGGGAGAGATCAGTTGAGTAGCAGGGAGAGGGAGATTCTCCTGATCTAGCAGAAATATTAAGTTCGAAAGCATAATCCGTAAGCTACAAGGCGGATAATGAGAGATTGATTGAAGTAGAAGAAAGGCTTGCAAAAGATAAAGAGAAGAAATTTGAGGTTAATATAGTCATCCTCTAAAGCCTTTCAGATTTGTAGAAGCAGGGATAGTTGGGGATCAGTCGTGGGGATAGACAAGAATAAAAGACTAATAATGTGGATGCAAGCAAGTATCAAAAAAGGTACAGGGTTGAAAGAGACGATATAGTGAAGAGTGGTAGACTCTTGGATACACCTATGAGGAGGGATAACACTCATGGATTTTATTCTAGTTATGCTTCTACGAGACATCATCACATCACCACCAACATCATAAGAGGAGTGAGTATTTTCCAGTTGAGTTCAAGAAATCCAAGCCTCCTAATTTTGATGGCGAGTTTACTAAGTTAGAAGATGTAGAAGCATGGCGTCTTGGGATGAGGAACTTATTCATTACTTTAAGAACATGAAAGCTAAGATTGCTACCTTCAGTATCAAGGGAAAAGTGGATATATGGTGGAAATATTTTAAGAATGTCAGAGGCATCAGGGAAGAGAAGTTGACTTGGGATAATTTTGAAATAATCTTCAGGAATAAGTACATGTCTGAGAGATATTATGATGGAAATGTCAAGGAATTCTATGAGCTCGGGATGGGTTCCATGATAGATGCAGTGTATACAACGATATTTCTAGAGTTGTTGAGATAGGTTCCCTATCTAAAGGATGAGAAAGAAAAGATACAAAGGTTCATCAGTGGATATCCATTGTCATTCAAATATCGGATTGAGTTTGATGAGCCTCAGTCTTTGGATGCCTCCGTCTTTGGAGGAATCCATCGGGAATTTGAAGCGTTGTTATGAACATTCAAAGTGCAAGCCTCAGTGCAAGCATGATTGAAAGGGTAGTGAGAGGACTAAAGGAAACGAGCTCGAGAATAAAGGAAGATATCAGGATGCAGGTGACAAGGAAAATGTGGCACCTCATAAGAAGCCTAATAAAGCTGAGAAAGGACATGGATCTTGGCCTAGAGAGCAGCAGAATAGAGGCAATGGAATGGAAGCATTGCGATGTTGAACATATCATGGAGATCATCGCAAGAAGGATTTCCCTTCTATCATAGTGGTGTAGCAAAAGCATGACATGCCTTAGATCGATAGTTCTCAGGAGGCGTAGAAAGAATGGGATGTAGGGTATTGGAATTGGCAACAAAAAAAGGCATAAATGGAAATTAATTCAATGAATAAAGGAAAATAGGAGAAAAGGAAATTGAATGGAAAAGAATATGCATGCAAGGGAAATTAGAGATAAAATATAGGAAAATGGAAAAAAGGAGGAAAAGGAAAGGAAGAGACACCAAACATCAATGATAAAAATGCACTTGAGAAATAGTTTACATATTTTGATTAGTTTCAGAAATCAAACTCCAAGCCGAGAGATAGAACAACCAAGTAAGAAAATGACAAATAATAAAAGTAAGTGTTATCACCAAAGTAAAGCCAATTTTACCATAGTAAAATTGCTTTCACTCTCAGAAATTACTTAATAAACTACCTTTGTTAAGTAATTAATAGTTAAACCAATGAAGAATAATTAAATAAATCACTATTTATTTGATTTTCTTCTAGGAATAATTAATTAAACCACTATTCAATTATTATGCCTTCTCATATTTGACCCAATCATGAAAAATAAACAGATAAATCATTAATTTTCTTATTTTTCTCTAAGAATAATTAATTAATCACTAATTATTTATATTCTTTGTTAAATTTGGCTGAATCCCTTAGGAATAATTAAATAAATCCTTATTTATTTATTATTCCTTAAGATGATAAATAAATCATTCATTTATTTATTTGTTATTTCTAAATAAAATTTTAAATACTTTTTCCCTCCTAACAAAATATAATAAAATATTCAAAGTGGTTATTCTAAGAATGGGGTCAATAATATTTTCTTATTGCTCATTATTCAAGGATAACTCAATATTTTGTTATAAATAGAAGGGTTTTCCATTCATTGTTCACTTGTGATTATTTTCATTGTTGCACTCACTATTGTAACTATGATTATTTTCATTGTCGTGCACCATATTTTTGTTGGGTTTACACATTATAGAGGAGAGAGACTCTACACAAGCTTAAGACATTTGAGGATAGCCAAGGAACCATCCCATAGAGGGGGACTGGTAACATTTATTTTTTCCCTTCACAGGTGTTATAATAAAACTATTCTTTGCATATATGGTTTCCATTGGATGATTGGAGTTATTACTCTTTCTTTTTGTTGTTTAACTATGATTGTGGCACAGATCCACACTTCGGTAGGTTTTGTTTCTATCAGTTTCTACAGATCTACAATATTTAGCAGCCATTTATATTGTTGATATTGTTTTTCATCCACAATTTTAAGTGGGTTCTTTTCATACATCTTTGAGAAGAAAACACTACAACAAAATTGGCGACTCCATTGGGTTTATACTTTAGATCCAAAAACCTGGGTGACCTTCATTTTTCAGCTTACGGTTTCTTATTTTTTCAATCCTCTTAATTTTTCTTGGTTCTATAACCCTAGATCTGTTAAATTTTTTACTTCCGTGAGCTTTCTCGTCATTTTTGCATGTCACAGGAACCAGCCATGACAAAGGTAGCAGTTTTTTTGAGATTTGTCGACCAAGGTCCACAAAGAAGAAATCACACTTTTTCGCCCAAAAACTAAGATCTCGAGGCCAGAGTGCACTTATCAACCCAAAAAGTGCGATCCCACCTAAAAAACAAGTCAGTACATGCGATTTCTGGGTTTTAGGGTTTTTCTCATATTTGTTTTTGGATTTTGTAGAGAGTTGTCTATTGGGTTGTTTGACCTCTATCCCATCCCATTTAGGCCTTGATCTACTATGATTTACTCTTTGAAGTGGAATTTATACCCCCTAGGGCTTCTAGTACACTTCCACCTTTATAGGAGTTTAGCTGAGTGAGTAGTCTAAGTTTCTACAGCACTTTCAGCCATATTGTTCAGATATGTACCCTTATATTTCAGATCTATAAAAAGAGGTTGTCACCATCCATAGTTTCATATTACAACTTGTTTGGTCATTGGCCTTAGGGTCCCATCGACTTCCCTAGGTGTTTCACCCATCTCCCTATATTTTTGTAGCGATCTTCCTCTCTGGTTTTTTGTTGTTGCTGCACTACTTTCTAGTAGATTAGTGTCACTTGATCCTAGTCACACCGACATTTAGATCTCTTGACCATTTTAGTGTATTTTTATGTCGATTTAGCCACCAACAACACAGTGTTTGCAAACCCAATTTGGGTGGGGTTTAGTTAATTATTTTGTTGTTAATTTTTTGTTTTTAATTTCAGTTTATTTTTAGCAAGCTTTTTTCTTTTTTACAAACATGATCTGGGCTTAATCAATAAATACACTTGCACACACAAGCACACCTTAAGCGAAGGGTGCTTGGTTTACACCACCAAGCCAAGACTTAACATAATAAATTTATCTCCCATCATCGAGACAAAGGCATATTTTTGATCTCCTTTCACCATTTTCATGTCACGTGTGTCTTACCACCATTGCGCCACCAAGGCATTTGTCATGGATACTATTAGGCCTTCACCCCTAGTTTCCTCTTGGGAATATTACCTCTCCCCATCGAGTTCAAGTTCATAGCCATCCGAGTCCCCACACCGACTCTTCTACTTGTTCATATGATTCTGAGCCTCCTCCAATGCATATAATCACCATGTATGGACCCACAGCTAGTGTCGAAACCCAACCTGGTGTTGGCCCTGGTTCTATCTGGTGGTCACATCAAGTGGAACAGTCTCAGGAACCGTTCTGGCAGCCCCCATGCTCCCCTTTATGGTTGGGTTAAGTCTATCAGATTTTAACTAGTTGATAAGCGACCCCATACACCACAATGTTGGTTGGCCTTCTATGCCGACTAAGATTCCCTCATACATCCACAAGTTTGAGGGTAATGTTGGAGAGGATCCTACCAATCTTGTTTAATCCTTCCACATGTGGTGTTCGTTGAACTCCATTATTGATGATTCCATTTCTCTTTGGCTATTCTAACGCATGCTCAATGGAGACGCTGAAAAATGGTATGTAGACCAGCCTGACGCATCTCATTTCATTTTCGTGATGCTTGCTAAATAATTCCTTTCATATTTCCAGTTACCTCTCTGGTATGACATTGGTACGGAGCTATTGACCTCATTCCGTCAGTCCTCTGCCACTCGCCTTTCCAACCATGTTCAAGAGTGGCGTAGAAGGAGTAGCACATGTCATTCCCCACCCTTCAAAGATCGTTTCTATCTAGATTGGTTTCTTAGGATCCTTTTAGCACCCATTTGAAAAGATGCCGCATCCCATTTTCCTCAGACCAAGGAAGAAGCTCTCCAAACCACCCTAAGATATGACCTTATTTATGGGCAATCCAATTATGTCTATACTGTCATTCCAAACCTCCCTCGTCCTAGAAGTGCCAATGCACCAAGGGCATCTCACGCCGTCAACAGTATCATTGGAACCCTTTCACACCCTTCATCATATAGTCAGCAAAGTTATGGATATCTGCGGGGGGGCACCAGTTCCTCCAACACTTATGCCCCTCCTGCTAGCAACATGTTTTCAAGGCCCCAAACTGTCTACCAAAGTGTTTCTCCTCCTTATGCATAGCCTAGCGCTCCAGCCCCTCAAACATTATCGTCGCAGCCTCCCATGCATCCTCAGCCCCAGCAGCCACCGCCCCCTCAGGGTTAGGTGTTTACGCAACAAAGTGCAACCAATCCCCAAAATTCGAAGAAAAATAATAAAGGGAAGGGTAACAAGGGTAACTAGGGCAATTAAGGTAATCAACCTAGTGAACCCCAGGGGAACCATCCTAACACCAACAACCAGCAATAGGGTAGCCAGTTCAAGTAGAACAAGGCTATTTGTATGAATAATCAATGTGCATGTTATGGTGTACATGGCCATTATACATATGAGTATCCCCTTTTACCCCAGATGCACCAAATGTGTGAAGCTCAAGCAGCTTCTAGAGGTCAACAATCACCTCAGAATCCTGCACCATCTCAACTGGTAGTGCTCACAAATCCTTTCCCTCAATGAGGATTTGTTGTTGCTCAACCTCAGCTAGGTCAAGAAGCCCATCCCCCCCAACCTTCTGGTCTTGGTGACTACTAGATCCTTATGATGAACGTTGATGAGGTTAACCCCTCCAATATCAACCTGCAAACTCGGTCATTTCAATATGACAAGCCATCGACTTCATCTGCCATTAAGTCCAAAATTAAAGCATTTGATGAGCCTCTTACGACACCAAATGATCTGTTACAAATCCCTCAACCTAAGGTTGAGGCCATTCCCAAGATCCCAAAGGGACCATTACGTCATAATGCGGCTTCTAACTGAGTTGCCCATATGTATAGTAGAGTAGATGACTTGGCGCAATCACCTATTTCCATGTGGACGGTGGAAGTTCTCCAGTTGTGCCCATCTCAAAAGAAAGCTCTACTAACAGCCTTGGGCATAGTAGATCCTTCTAACGATCGTTTGATTTTCTTTCCTGTTGATACATCAGAACATCCCCCATTGCCTTCATCCATTGCTTTCCAAATACCAATCGGAGTTCGTAATGTCATCATCTCCCGATGTATTATTGACGAAGGTGCATCCACCTGTGTGATGTTTGCTACCATTTGGAAACAACTTAAGTGACTTGAGTTTTCCCCCTCCACCATCACTTTGCATGCTTGGGATTGAAACTCTTCCCGACCCCTTGGCATGTACCCCAACTATCCAATGACCCTTGCGAGCAAGACTGTCCATGTCGACATTGAAGTCATTGATGCCCCTTTTGATTACAACCTTCTCTTAGGTCCTAGTTACACATACGCCATGTCAGTCATCACGTTTTTGGTTTTCCACAAGATTTACATCCCCCATGAAGGGAATATCATTACCATCGATCAATTGAATTACTATGAGCCAACATCTGAGGCCTCCCCCAAATCCATCATCTTGTCGATGTCTAATAAATAGCCTTCACCTCCTCTCACTGGTGTCTCACCCATAGTCTATATATATTCCTCCTCCTCCCATCTCATAGCCTAACTCTGTGAGTGTTTGCATGTTACAAGTGTATGATCCTAGAGGATCTCATCAGGTCAGTTACACAGCTTTAGTTTCATCGTCATCATTCAGGTCAGGTGTTGTCAGCTTCAACAGTAATGTTTATGGTTCATCTTGTATAGTAATATATATGGTTTTCATGGTGTTCGTCGAATATGGTTTGACCTAGTTATCGTTAGTTTCGCCAAGATTTTTTCATCGAAGTGGGTTGGTCATCTGCCTTGCAGGGTTGGTTGTCGACAAGGTTTTTTCATCATGTGATGTTGTCAAAAATGTCATTTTGTGACGAAGATGTGTGTGTGGGTTTATCATCAAAATCCAAGTGATGTAACACCTAAACCCTAACACATTGACCTAAAACCTATACTAAACCCATTAACCTATACCTAAAAACCTAAGCCATGTGTTAAGCCATACATTAAAATACATTAAAACCTAAACTATACACCCTCTTGGACCATGTTACATTACAAACTATGTAATAAAACAATTCAAAATACATTAAACATATGTATAAAACCCTCTCGGCCTTTTTATAAACATTACATTATAAAAAATTGCAAAATACAAATATCAGTCCCTAACCGTGGGGTTTAGACCGCGTCAGAACTATATGCATATGACTGGATAAAGGTTTAGCCGTCGAGGTTTACATAACTCTTAGTCTAAACCGCATGGAGACCATGACAGGTGAGTGATTGTGAACTGTCGGGTTTGCCATGGCAGAGTCTAACCACAGTAGAGATTGATAACTATCGGGGTTTATAATGCATGTGAACACGTAAAACCATGCCTGCGTCGAAACACGCTAACATCTCACCGTAACCACCAGAGGCGGCTGTCACATGCAACATCGACAAGCAGTTCTGAAACCACTGGATAAACCTGCATCCGTGTCCATTTATGGTTTTTTTGACAACCTGTTCACATGGATGGTTAACTCCTGCATGCTGTTTATTAACCACCAGGATAAAACTTTGTTATTTTGGTTTTTTTATGGTTATTTGACATAGAAACTAATTCGATGACCATGCAAAATTATCACTAGGTGGCAGTGGAACCCAAAATTAGAAAAAATTCATTCCTAAACTCGGTGTGAGGGAGTTCAAATGCATCTAGTGGGGTATAAAGACGGATTGGTGCTTTGGAGGTAAAGAAGAGTGGTTTTGATTTTTATGTGCAGGTTCTGGAGGATATAGGTTGTTTTGTTTTCAATGTAACAGGAGCATCCAAATTCGAAATTGGAAACCGAGATAGGCGTTGGAAAGCTAATTCAAAGACGTTTCTTATGACAGTGATTAGAAGTGCCTGCATGAAATTTAGTTTGGTAAATTTTCTGTGTAATCGACCTCCTCAGATTCAATCCTAATAAAGCGGTCGCCCATCTTAAAAGCGGACCTGGAGACATAGTCCATCAGGGACGAACTCCATAATCAATCTTGTTGTCTAGTATCATTGTGTATTTGCTATTTTCACTTATGTTTTTCATCTTTCTTATGTTCATCATCTGTCGTAAATTCTTCCTTCTCAAGTAGTTCCCACGATTACATCACTTTAAATTAACATTCATTTCACAGTTCGCATAATCAATTCTACTTCAGTTTAACATATGATCATTTTAGATCATATAATTTGGTATCAAAGCAGGTTGCGTTTATAGAATTTGTCAGTGAATGTTAACTAGGTCAAATTCGCAACGTGGAGAAGGAATCCTCAAGGATATTGATCCAGAGATTGGAAAGCGAAGAGTCGTACATAGGTTGACCATGACAGGAGCTGATGCAGGTGAAACACCAGAAACTAAGATAAGTGATGAATAGTTTCAGCAAGCATTCTTGATGATGCAACAAATTTTGGGATAACTTTACGAAGATAAGAAGGTGAGAGATGCAACTTCTTCTTCAAAGACATCGAAGAATGACAGAGGAAAAGGCAAGGCCGATAAACCACCTTCACCTCCATCATCTCCATCATCTTCTTCTTCTTCTTATTCTTCCAGTATAGAATCTGAAATAGAAAAGAAACCTAAGAAAGCTTCTCTTTTGAAACTTGATGTAAAATTTGACTTACATGTTTATGATGGCGAAATGAATCCTGAAAAGCTAGATAACTGGTTTAAGCTTTAAGCAATTAGAAGTGGGTTGTTGTATTCAAAACATTTCTGACAATAAAACGAAAATTCAGTTAGCTACACTTAGAATGGGGGGAACATCTTTAATATAGTGGGAAAGTAAAACTCAAATAGATGTAAAGCGAAAAGGTAAAGTTATCTCTTCATGGTGTAAGTTTTTAAAAGCTCTTAGGAAACAATTCTACCCTTTAGGATACATGCAGCAAGTTGTTATTGATTGGTAGCATTTGAGGCAAGGTAAAGGGTAGAGTGTTCAGGAGTTTAATCAGGAGTTGAGAAAGAAAGCATTTGCGCTTGGTGTTTCATTGGATACCCATGAAACTTTTTTAAAATATATCAGTAGTTTACATTCATATTTGCAACATATATTATTGATGTTTAATCCTAATGATTTTGATGAAGTGTGTGTTCAAGCCATACATATTGAATCAGGTGGAAGACCATTCAAATTTTCACCGCAATCATCCAAAGAGTTGGAAATCAAGGACTCCAATGATAGTAAACGGAATAACAATTCGAAGAGAAAGAAATCAACGATAGCTCAGAAGGAAAGACCTACTTGTTCTCATTGCCAAAGAATCATTCATGATGATTCTAAGTGTTGGAAACTTCATCCAAAACTTAAGCCCAAAAAGTTCCTTAAGAAGAAGGATGAAAAGAAGGAAATTGCAGCAGTCCAACAAGATTTAGGTTCTGATTCAGGTGATGAAAGGAGGATAACTGCCATAGTTACGACAGGTAAAACTTTTGACATTGGTTCAAGTTTGAATACTATTGCATCTTCATCAAACATAAATCCTTCAAATGAGGATAAAAGAGTTGAATTATTTAACATAAGGATAACTTCTAAGCACACAAAGATAGATACAATGTTTGACAATGGATCACAGCAAACTTAATATCTGAATATTAGTTAAAAATTTGGGTTTGGAGACACGGAATCATCCAAGACCTTGCCCATTAGGATGGCTAAATAAATAACCTCAGATAAAAGTCACCAAATAGTGTCGATTAAGATTTTCCATTACAATTAATTACATTGATGAATTGGAATTAGATGTGGTTCCAGTAGACAAATGTGTAGTTGTCTTAGGAAGTCCTTATCTTTATGATCGTGATGCAGTATTTTATAGAAGAGAGCATAAATATCACCTTAAGAAAGATGGGGTTGAATTTATTGTCAAGACACATCAAAGTGAAAATCACTTGAATTTAGTTGTTGCTAATTAGATAAAGTGATTAATAAGTTCAAATAAGATATTTGTAATCATGTGTGTAAAGGAACAACATAAGAATCAACATGATGATTGTTCAAGTTACGGGTCCCAGTTTAAAGATAGTTTGATCGAATAAGTAGAAACTTTTCCAGTTCTATTTAAAGAAACCAAACATCTTACTCATAAGCAGGGAATACAACATGAATTATAGTGGATGCCTAAAGCTCCTCTTCCTAATGTCATAATGAATCAATTCAATCCATGTTTGGAATTTAACAGTTACAAGGATGCAGGTCAGTATTGGGGAAAGTTAGTGTTAATTTTCTCTTATATTGTGTCACCATTTATGTTTCAAACAGTTTGGAAGCCTCTTTTCAAGTGGAGAAGAAGCCTATCTGTTTTCACATCAAAGCCTTTTCTAAATCAGAATCAAAGTATCCAAAACATATAAGGGGAACTTATGCATCAGGGGAAAGTGCTAATCAATGGAAACATCATTTAATAAATAAATAAACCATGATTCAAAAAAATCAATAGCCATTTCAATACTTTCAAAGAAAAACTAAGTTACAGTAGTTTACACCTTATAGTTTGATGGGTTTATTACAGCAAGTTCACTTAGTAATCAGGAATTAGGAAAGTATCTCAATTCAAGTAGCTGGTATGATGTCCAAAATGTCCTTGATTTTCTCTGCCATTCTGCAATATAGATTGTTAATACATGTCAAAAGTATTGAACAATATCCTGTAGAGATTGTTTTCAAAGATGTGTATGAATCACTAATTCATGGTACTTCATGGAAAGTAGACAATTATCATGTTCATAGCAGGTTGTTTGACCATCTTCGCAATTTTTACATATTGTAGATGGATGGAATAGGTCACCGAATCTAAATGTTCCATGGTCAGCATCATCAGGGTTATCACTTTCAAGTGGTTGATCGAATGTATTGGTACATCATCAGAGCAAGGTGGAGAGTGAGGGAATTCTAACCTCATCGAATAGTTGTCTAGTCAAACTTTTGTGGTCCAAAAGATTTCAAGTGGAGAGGATTGATCCAAGAGTATCTCATTAGATCAGTTACACAGGTTCAGTTCTGTCATTAGCATTCAGGTCCAGTGTCATCAACTTCGACAGTAATGTTTACGATTCAGGTTGTTCGCTAATGTATATGGGTTTGATGGTGTTCGGTAAATATGGTTTGGTACCTGGTTGTGAACATGTGGTTTTCATCATTTCCACCAGGATTTGGTTGTCGAAGTGGGTTAGTCATCCGACTTGTAGGGTTGGTTGTCGACAAGGTTTTGTCATCATATGATGTTGTCAAAAATGTCATTTTATGATGAAGATGCGTGTGTGGGTTTATCATCAAAATCCAAGTGATGTAACACCCAAACCCTAACAGATTAACCTAAAACCTATATTAAACCTATTAACCTATACCTAAGAACCTAATCCATTTGTTAAACCATACATTAAAATACATTAAAACCTAAACTATACACCCTCTCGGACCATGTTACATTACAAACTATGTAATAAAACAATTCAAAATACATTAAACCTATGTATAAAACCCTCTCAGTCTTTTTATAGACATTACATATTATAAAACATTACAAAATAAAAATACCAGTCCCTAATAGTGGGGTTTATACCGTGTCGGAACCGTATGCATATGACCAGATAAAGGTTTAGTCGTCAGGGTTTACATAACTCTCAGTCCTAGACCGCATGGGGACCACGACAGGTGAGCGGTTATGAACCATCGAGGTTACCATGGTAGAGTCTAACCGCAACAAAGATTGATAACCATCGGGGGTTATAATGCATGTGAACACGTAAAACCATGCCTGCATCGGAGCATGCTGACAACTCACCGTTACTCCCGGAGGCAGCTATCACATGCGGCGTTGGGAAGTGGTTCTAAAACCCTAGATAAACCTGTATCCATGTCTGTTTATGGTCGGTTTGGCAACCTGTTCACATGGATGGTTAAATCCTGTGTGCTGTTTATTAACCGCCACAATAAAACTTTGTTATTTTGGGTTTTTTGTGGTTATTTGACATAAAAACTAATTTGATGACCATGCAAACTTTTCACTAGGTGGTAGTGGAACCCAAAATTAGAAAAAATTCATTCCTAAGCTTAGTGTGAGGGAGTTTGAATGCATCTGGAGCAGTATAAAGAAGGATTGGTGCTTTGGAGGTAAAGAAGAGGGGTTTTGAGTTTTATGTGCAGGTTCTAGAGGATATAGATTGTTTTGTTTTCAGTGTAACAGGAGCATCCGGAGTCAGAATTGGAAACCAAGATAGACATTGGAAAGCTAATTCAGAGAGCTTTCTTATGATAGTGACCAAAATTTCCTGCGTTCACATTCAGTTTGGTCAATTTTCTATGTAATTGACCTCCTCAGATTCAATCCTAATAAAGCGGTTACCCATCTTGAAAGCGGACCCGGAGACATAGTTGTTAAGAAATTTACTGCATAACATAAATAATTATTAAGAGGAATATATACAAGAAAATAACCAGCAACAACCATAAACACATAAACACAATTTTTTATTTGGGAAAACCCCAAATCCGGGGAAAAACCCAACCTAATAAGATCTCATTAGCATTGGCCAAAACCCTAGCCAATCTGACCAAGTGAGCCTTCATCGCTCACCTCTAGGCCTTGCATTACAATGAAGTCCTTCCAGCCTTTTATAAGCTCCATTACATATAATACCACGGGCAGAATACTATGAGTGCACAATACCATGTGCCCCAAAACCATCACTGTTTAACCTGGTCAACTTTGACTCTATCCTGAGTCAAGTTTCCCTAACAATTCCCCCCTTAAACTTGACTTAGGGTTCCTTGACTAACTCCAGCCAAACCTGCTAAGTGAGACAATCCCACTCACTCTAGCTCTTACCGAGGGGTACACATGCCTTACCAAGTCTTATAGTAGTATGCCCATTTACATGCAATAATTTTGACTTCATTAAAAAAAAATTGTTTATTGCTGTTGCGATTCTGATCCATCCTCTCTTAATTTGATTTGCTCAAAAAATTATATCAAACCACTCCAACTATGAGCCCGACGAGAACCTCGTAGATTCCATCACCAGTGACCTCACGTAGCAGAAAACGAACAATTTTTGAAGCCATATGAACAATTTTCTTCTACTGACCTTTTTTAAATAGCCGCATGAATCCTGAACAATTCGTCAACATGTTCCAAATCGGTAAATATCACAAATACAATGTGATCCCTGGTAGTTACGGCACTATCTTCCACACATTCTCCTCGAGGTTCTTCCGCGTACGATTGTTCCACCATTATTTTCAAACCCAGATCTGTAAGAAGGTTGCATTGATCTCATCAGGCACTATAAACCCCTGGCATCAAAGAATCCCTTTGAAGCCAATATCTGGCTCTAATACCAGATGTTAAGAAATTTACTCGAGAACACAAATTAATTATGAAGAATTAATTATAAGAAAATAACCAGCAACAACCATAAACACATAAACACAAATTTTTATCCGGGAAAACCCCAAATCTAGGGAAAAACCCAACCTAATAAGATCTCATTAGCATTGGCCAAAACCCTGGCCAATCCGACCAAGTGAGCCTTCACC
>APFE030470991.1:82165-105331 GCA_000404065.3 Pinus taeda
TAAATAATTTTCCCTCCTAACCAAATATAATAAAATATTCCAAGTGGTTATTCCAAGAATGGGACCAATAATATTTTTTTTATTACTCATTATTCGAGGATAACTCAATATTTTGTTATAAATAGAAGGGCTTTCCATTCATTATTCATTTTTGATTATTTTCATTGTTGCACTCACTGTTGTAACTCTGATTATTTTCATTGCTGCACACCATATTTTTGTTGGGTTTACACATTATAGAGGAGAGAGACTCTACACAAGGTGAAGACGTTTGAGGATAGCCAAGAACCCATCCCATAGAAGGGGACTAGTAACATTTATTTGTTCCATTCACATGTGTTAAAATAAAACTATTCTTTGTATATCTGGTTTCCATTGGATGGTTGGAGTTATTACTCTTTATTTTTGTTGTTTAACTATGATTGTGGCATAGATTTGGACTTTAGCAGGTTTTGTTTCTATCAATTGTTGCAGATCTACAATGTTTAGAAGCCATTTATATTGTTGAGATTGTTTGTCATCCACATCCTTAAATGGGTTATTTTCATACATCTTTGAGAAAACACTACAACAGTAAGGGAGCACAAGAGGAATTTTAGCCAACAAAAATTAAGGGAAGAAAACAGCTATAGATTTGCAGGTAATAATGTGCATGTGTGATTTAGCATGTGGGGATTTGATGCATGGTCTATGCATTTGTTTATTGTTTATGTTTGTTGTCGTTGGCATGGGATTTTCCTAGATTGATAGTGGTTTCATCCTTGCCTTGCCATTTCCTAGATAGCCATGATGTAGTGGGTTTCTTATTTTGGTTGAGCTTTGGATGACTAGAATATTTTGAATCCTAGTTGAGGTGGTCTTAGGAAAATTCCCAAGGGCTGAGGGTGGAGATGGTTTTCTCCTAGAACTCTTGACGTGTGGGTATAGATAGAAAACTTCCTCTGGGTATGGTGAAAAGAGTCTGAGGAATCCAAGTTTGTTTGGTTTTGTTGATTTCTAGGCTCGTTTAGCTGAAATCAATGTGGTTGAGAGTTGAGGTGGTTTATCCTGTGGAAGCCCTAGTTGGTTCTATTTTGGTTTATCCTATGTGAGCCCACAGTCATGCTTGGAATATGGCATAGGGGTGATTGGGCTGAAAGAATTATTTGCTTCAGCCCAATCTATGGTTGGGTGGTAGCTGGAAGTCCCTGACTTGGTTGGTAGTCACATATGGTAATATGTGTGATTTCTTATTAAGATCTACGAGCATAGCTATTGGTTATTTTGTTGGTTTTATGACTGTTTTGTCATGGTTTCATGCAAGTTAAATGTTGGTTAGAGGCACGGTATACGCTTGGTATATGAGGTGCTATTTTTATGGATCTTATTCACAGTTTAAGAAGTTATTGAATTATTATATGAATACATGAGCTAACTATGTGTTCTTACAACTAGAAAGAGAGGGAAATGAGACTTCTTGATGATTCTCTGATGAAACTAAAGATATAGTGAACAAATATGAATTCATGACTTACAAGATTATGTTTAGAAAGTGTTTTTCTAAATGATTCTTATGTATTTGATCATTTTGAGCAGGAAATGAGTCGGGACTAGTGAATGAATACTTTTGTAGGTGATTATTAAAGAAGTTCTGAAGAGTTATAGGTAGATGGCCTGGAACTGGACTTAAAAATATGGAACAAGGTTTCTAGAGGCATCCTTTTAGCTAGGAAATTTTAGTTGCAACTGCACAAAGGAAGGCTTTTGTGTTTGATTGGAGCTTTCAAATAGCATGCACAACTTGGCATGTGTGCGAATGGGAGGTAGAGTCTATTAAAAATTAAGTTTCAGTTCAGGGTCTAATCACCAGTGGTTGTTGTCTGAGATTTAGGTGATTTGGTGTCCCTTAGAGGTTTTAGTAAGTTTCTAGTTAGTAGACCCCGCTTCCATAGCTAGAGCTTGGTTTTTGGGTCATTTCATAGTAATGCTCAACTTAAATCTGCAAAAAAAATATTAAAAACCTACAAAAAATAACATGAAAAATTAACAACAGACGGCGGTATATGAAACAAAATAGTCCCAATGGAAAAGAAATAGTTTTTATTATTAAATTGATATTGTTTACACCTAGTGAGTAGAATATGCAGACTTGAATCTACAAATCCCCCTCCATGGGATGAGTCCTTGAATACCTTGTGCTTTTGTTATATCTTTAGTTCTCTATCTCGGAATGCATGCAATGGGAAAGAAGAAATGGTGATGGCTTGAACTCAAAGTGGGAGCTCAAATCTCACAAGAATATAATGAGGGCGATGAGAATGGTAATGATGAAGAATGACGAGAAAACCCCTCTATTTATAACAAAATATTAGGATAGATCTAGATTTAAAATAATAATAATAAATGTTGGACTAAATCTAGATCTAGCCATTGGGAATATTTTATTATATTTATAGAGGGAAAGATTTAATTTGAAATGATCAAATATATTTATTTAGAAAGTGGTTAAAATAATTAACAAATAAAAAATAATAATTAATTACTTTACGATAATTAAGTTAAATATGAATTAGAAATAAATTAAATAATGATTTTAATAATTATCTCATGAGAGAAATATGGCATATATTATGGAATAATAAATAAAAAAATATTTCTTTAATTATTCCTGAATAGTTAACTAAAAAATGGTTAGAAATAATCATTAAATAATGATTTTAATAATTATTTTGAAAAAATAATAAATAAATAATGATTTATTTAATTATTCTCATGGGGTTTTTGAATTTTAATGAGAAATAATTTAGGAAAATTGTTCACAAAATTATTTCTCAAGGTGAAAGTGGGTTTTAATATGTAAAAACCCATCATTCACAATGCATTTCAATTAGCATAATAATAAATGGCTAGGTGATCATTTTTTGGGTGATAATAAATTGCCCCTCAACATAAGAGTGCCGGGAGCACATCACATGAATGAAATATATTGTAGGTTCACTGTCATGAGATATTGAAGGGGTCTCATAAAAAGAGAGAGTGTGTGTGTTGAAGCAATGAAGGGACTAAAAATGGAGGGGACAAAACCTACTTGTTAGATAGAAGTCTCCTTTTAGGATGAGTACACAATCTCAATGAGGCGGCGGAGGCATACCCATACCCACCGAGAGAACTGAGTACAAATGGTAACGATGTGCCCAACAATCTGGGTCTGAAAACTATAGTACAAGATACATGATATGTTGAAATCAATGGGCCAGAAAGTAATACAATGATATAATGAGTCACATATACATAATTTTCCTGGAAAACAAAGGCCAAGAGTGATACAATGAAATCTATTGGTTTGTGCACATGGGACATAATACCCCCAAAGCTGACATGAGTGGGAGATCATAACCAAATAAGTATTGTTGAATAGGAAAGGGATTTGAAAATCTGAATGGACCATATGAAAGAGATATACATGTTGTGGGCTCTGTGATCGGTGGGAATCGAGCTAGTCAAATCTATGGAACTGCATATGAGGCTAGATAATAATTTGTTGGCATCCAGACATGTGTGGGGCTACATGAAATACCACTTTCCATTGAGGCTTGGAAATTATCACACCCACCCAGGGAGTGTTGTGACAATATGTTGGATCACTAGACCATCAAGTGTATGATTATTTATTGTGTGATAATGAACTAGAGTCGATCACGTTAGAAACAACCAAGTCAAATGGAAATGACGATTCCCTTCCCTTGACCCTAGGTACCCAACAATGATGAAGGTTGGAACCAAGGTACACCACTCTCTAGACCACTCTCCCAGAATATATGTGTTGAAGTCGAAATAAGAGGGACCACCAAGGTTGAGGCAATTGAGGAGTCCTCAACAAAGGCACGAGGATCGTAGTAATGTGACTGCTAGAGATAGACGCCAGGGATGATGATGCAGAAATAATGGGACTGGTGGACGTATGACTTCCCTTATCAGAGGATAATATGCAAGGTTGGCCTAGCAGTGACTAACATGATTCCAAAGGGGATGGTTAGTTACTCAGAGGAAGGCTTTTCAAATATAGATAGGGATAGCTAGAGGAAAAATATGAGCAAAAATGGGATGAATATGACACATAGAGGGATAATATATCGTAACAGGGTGCAATGGGACACTTAACAGACTCCATGGATGTAGGGGTGACTCTTCGCTAATGCTCTGAACAAGGGTGAATCTATGATGTTGCCACAAGGAAGAGGCCCAATGGGGATCATGAAAACATGATTAAATAATGGTTACTTATGACAAAACTCAACACGCAAGTCGAAAGGTTCAAAGACAAAGTGGTGTCAGAATACAAGTAACTCATATGAAGAGATTCAATTTTAATAGGTGGCAAAGTGAGACCTCATGGAAAAAATGTTTCTCGACGAAGTTTAAAATTACCAAAGATGAAAAGAGATGCATTATAGAGCTCGATGAGAGCTTTCCAATGGTGCTGAAAGTTTTTCAAACCGAGCCACGATTTTCTCTGTAAAAACCCCAGGTTATATTTCCATGTAAAAAGACAAAATCAACTAAATTCATGGGACATGCATTTCAAGTTGAATGGAAGGAGAAACATTAAAGTGGGTATCGCTTGTGGTAAATTAATGACTATGGAAATTAACATTGGCATTAGCAAAGGAAAAAGGCATTAAATGGCAATTAATTCAAGGAATAAAGAAAAATAAGACAAAAGGAAGATGAAGGAACAAGAATATGAATGCAAAGGAAATTAGAAAGAAAATAAAGGAAATTTGAGAAAAATAGGGATAGGAAAGGAAGAGATTCCATACATCAATGATAAAAATGAATCTAAGAAACAATTGACAACTTTTAACAACTTTTAGAAATCAGATTCAAGAGGAGAGAGAATAAGAAAGAAAGCAAAGGACAAGCAATGAAAGTAAGGGAGCATAAAAGGAAGTTTGGACAATAGCAAGTAAGGGCAGAAAATAGTTGTATATTTGTAGCTAATAGTGTGCATGTGTGATTTAGCATGCAAAGATTCGATGCACAGTCTGTGGATTGGTCTATTTCTTATGCTTGTTAACATTGGCATGGGATTTTTGCGATGGATAACCATGATGTAGTAGGTTAATAGTTTTAGTTAAGCTTTAGATGCCCAATAGATTTCAGACCCTCTTTGAGGTGGTCTCTATTGGCTTTATGAGGCCTAACCTAGGTTTAGTGTTAGTTAGCCAAACAAATCCCTACACTACTAGCCCTTTTGGCATCAGCTCGCGGAGTGCGGACCGAAGTCTCACACGAAACAATATGGGGGGATGCTGGAACCAAGTTTCTGTGCCTTGAGATGGTCGTGATGTCGGTTTATACCCTATATCCATATATTCGCGCAAGTCACTAAGCTTTAAGGTTATGTCAATTTTCCCCTTTATTCTGCCCTTCAATACCTCCGTGAAGGTGTACGATTAACCTTCGCACAACCTTAACCCATGATCCAGGTACTTTCGCGCTACTATTGACAGTGTATTGTATAGGTTCCCAAGTTACCTTAAGTGTTTTACTTATCTTACTAAACAATCACAGTTAGCGACGCGTAAACTAATATTCTTACTTACATTCAATTAACCAATATAATCACATATATTCGCGCATCACATAAACATTGTAAATTAAACCCAAAATGTAATATAACCAGATGTAGTAATAAGAAATAAATACATAGAATTTGTAGAATACTTCTCTTTATTGATATCTTCAGTTTAATAAATACTCTATACAGCCTACGCACACAAGTGTAGGGGTCCATGCACTCAGTTGTGGACCTCCACCCTAGGCCTCTGTGCACTCAACTGTAGAGCCTCTACCTACGCTAAGACCCGAAACACTTAGACTTCTCTACCAAAACTCCAAAACTTCATTCTTCACCAAAGACTACCTAGAGCTTACTTACTGAGCTCCTTTTTATACAATCCCATGGTTCGCGGACCATGGGTGGATCTTTACAACCAACTTTACACTTTACAAAATAAGGGCAGACAACCCTTTATGACTCTTAACACCTTCACACACTACGACCACAAAATTCAAAGACTTTACAACTTTGTTACAAAATTGTCCCAAAACATGGGCTTTTAGCCCCAAAACTATCCTTAGGGGAACTCGTTCCCAACAGGCCCCCACCACAAACGTGGTGACTTGTCCTCGAGTCACTCTGCAGGTGCGGAGATCTTGGCATGAAGACCTTCCAAATCGACCTATATGACAATCACCTCGGCAGTGCACTGTGTAGTCACCTGCGTCGCTTCTTCAACCAACTGCGCGGTCACTGGTCTTGAACTGTCAACCTGAAGCTTCTACTAAGTTGCTTGCAGATTAGCAAGCTTGCCCTAAATAGTGTTCGTGACTGAATAAGCCTCATCCAACTAGGGTTTCAAGCACGCCATCAGCACTACCTCCTTGTACAGCGCTACATCTACCTATTCTTTCAATTGTTTGGCCTCTTGCAACTTCGTCGGTCTCTATGTGAGAGAGGCGGTTCACGCTGTACCTTTTACTTCATCATAGTGCTATTTTAGTTCTCGCACTTCTGTCTCCAACTATTCTACATTAGGGTCCTCCTATAGGATCGTCATGACCTTGAATGATTGTTCAAAATTTGTGTGCAATCTACTACTACACTATCTACTGCCGCTATCACCTCTGTGACAGAGGTTGCACGTTTCTCCTTTACTTTTAGCAGAGTTGAAGGTTGGGCCTTCAACTATAAATATGCAATATGTGGGTTCAGCTCCAGCTGAACCCTAGCCAACTCTGTGCGAGCATCACGCACCCTTATTGCAAGCTTGTGAATGTGCACCTTGACCGGTTCTTCCTCAAGAATGGCCAACTCTGATACCATTTGGCATACCTCCTTTATGACCTGAACTATACGCTTGTTTCGGTCAATCACCTTGGTCACGATGGTGATGGCCTAGTCTTGTCGTATGGCCATCTGTTCATTATTAATATTCTGCTCACTGATCACCTGTAAAGCGCAGTGTTCGCGGGCCCTTAGCTCCGCAATCACTCCATCTTGTAGTAGGTGGAGCACCTCACCAGGGAGCACTGCCAAGTTCAACCACACTCCCTTGAGGGTCTTGACAGTGGACCTGTTAGCTTCATTCTCTGTGGTTATTGCGCCATCCGGTAGCACTATCTCGTTGGAGACCTTCACACGCAACATCTCGGTAGCTTCTGAAGTGCTGATAGTGAGGCTAGTGGACACCATGCCAGCTTGTGATGCATGGGTCTGTAGCTCCTACAGACCTATCTAGATGGCCCCAATAGTAGTTGTTGTTGCTACTTGAACTATTGTAGTGCCTCCACGGTGACATCCCATACCCTATCTCCAATGTCATGCAAATTTCTTCCTTGACCTTCCTTTTTCTTGTTCCCTTGGGTGCTTGATGTGGTTCGACGTCATCAGCGGGTCCGCTCCATGCTGCTCTATTTTCTCATCCTTTTCTTCCTCTCGGCCAAAGGTGACCTCGCACCTTTGTTAGAGCCACGCTCTATTTCGCCTGTCTGTTTGTATGTCTGCTGGGCGGCATCACGCTCCATCTGGGCCTTGTTAGCGGCCTCCTTCTTCCTCTTCTCAGCCAGCTGTGCAAGCCTCTCCTCCAGGGATCAACGATCCGTCGTACCCGTGAGTGCCACTATGTGCATACTAGTTACAATGTAATCCATGGGCATTCTGCTTCAACACCATATACAAGCCTAAAGGGTGTCTATCTTATCACTTTTTGCATGTCGTCTGATAGTCCCATAGTACTGCAGGTATGCGAAGATCAAAATCACTTCACTGAGCATTGCAAACCCTGGTCAGTGCGTTCTCCAACACCTTATTGAATGCTTCCACCATCCCATTAGCATGTGGGTGATAAGGTGTGATTTTATGGTGATATACCTGAAATTCCTTCGACAGCGTGCTGATTGTTACATTTAGAAAGTGTGTATCATGATCACTCATCAAAATCTTTGGACACTCAAATCACATCAGTACATACTCAAAGAGAAACTTCACAGTAGTCGCGCCTGTGTAGTCCTTCATAGGCTATGCCTCCGCCCATCGATTCAAATACTCAGTCATGGTGATAATGTATTGTGCTCCCATCTTCTTCCCTTAGGGCTGAATGGGACGACCCCACAAAATCTATCACCCATTTCTTGAAAGGTTGTAATGCCATCTGTGGATTCAGAGGCAGCTCATCTCTCCACGATGTCGTACCAGTCATTTAACACACATCACACGCTTTGTAGTAAGCTTTCGAATCCTGATGGAGGGTTGGCCACCATAACCCTGCACATAGAATCTTTTGTGCGGTCACTCTCCCTATATAGTGGCCTCCCATGGCACCCCCATGAGTGTCCGCGAGGATAATACTCCTTCAAAATTTGGTACATATCATCGTAATACTTCGTCAGACCCCATTTTGTATAGATGTCCGGAAATGACAGAAAATTTTGCCATGCGCACCACTAACTCCTTCTTGTGTTGGACAGTGTAACCTTCTAGGGAAGCTCCTTTTGTTAGGAAGTGTATGATGTCTTCAAAATGACCATCCATGATGTGGGCAGCAAATAGTTGTGCTTCAGGAAATCCCTCCTCCAAATTAGTGGGCTCTTCCCCCGTTTCGATGTGTGACAGATAGTCTGGTCCCACATTTAGTCATCCAAGCTTCACAATAACCTAAAAATCATACTCCTGGAACAATAACAACCACCTATAGATTCTCCCACCCAACACAGGCTTATTGACTAGGTATTTCAACATAGAATGATCTGTATACATCTTAAAATTTCCACCCAGCAAACAATGTCTATACTTCTAGAGCACATATACCATAGCTAACCCTTCGCGCTCAGGGGTGGAATAGTTCTTCTTAGCCTTGGATAACCTTCTTCTTACGAATGCTATAGGATGGTCTAATTCTCCTCTGCCAACTTGTGTCAGTACTACTCCTAGTGCTATACATGACGCATCTACATGTACATGAAGCTCCTTCTTCCAATCCGGGAAGACTAAATTAGCGCGGTGACCATTTTTCCTTTCAATACATCCAAGATATTTTGACAGACCTCGTTCCAATAGAACGTAACATCCTTTTCCAACAACTTATCCATAGGTGTGGTGATCTTGGCATAGCCCTTGATAAACTTCTAGTAATACCTAGTATGTCCTAGGGTTGTGCACAGCTATTTTACACTCCTCGATGCCTCCAAGTTAAGTATCACTATGATATTCATGGGATCTACCATCAATCCCTATCTACAAACCACATGACCCAACAAAGTCCAAAAAGGAACACAAAACAGGACTTTCTTCAAATTGAGCTCAATTTGGTACCTTCAACAAGTATCTAGCATCAGGCGCAAACTTTCCACATGGTGTTTTACCAACCCAAACATAGTCTAGTCATCAAAGTACACCTCCATAAACATATGAATGAATTCTTTGAATGTAGCAATGACTACACGCTAAAAAATAGCAGGCGCATTCTTCAATCCGAAAGTAATTACAGTGTACTGAAAACATCCCTACTTAGTCCCGAAGGTTGTCTTGCTTCTATCTTCAGGCTTGATTTTGATCTGATGGTACCCAGAGAACCCATCAGTGAAGGAGTACACTTCCTGGCCACCTACATATCCAATACCTCATCAGTGAACAGAGTCAGGAAAGGATCATGTACGCAAGAATCATTAAACTTCCTGAGATCTATGCATATCCTTATTTCATCCTTCTGCTTCTTTTCTTGTACCACCCTTGGACTTACCCAATCAGATTCTTCTACGGGCTCAATGATGGTTGCCATGAGCATCTTTTCTAGCTCTAAGTGAACCTTCTCCCTATACTTTGGATTAAGACAATAAGGTCTTTGCTTAACAGGCTTTGCGTCGGGTTTTAACGTGATCTTCATAACACCCAAGTCTCCTATTATCCCCTTTAACTCTGTAAATGTGGTAGGGAACAAATCCTGGTATTCGCGGAGCAATTTGGCGACCTTATCTACCATTCTGTCATCCCTGTAATCTCCAATATTCATGAATTTGGGCTCCGCCTCCACCAATATTTACCTGTTTCATTTTCAGTGGCGCAGTTATATGAGGATTCTCAATTTGCGGTCCCTCGACCTCACAGTGATCCTCGGTTTCAGGGATATTAATATTTTGTGGATCCTCATCTTCTCCTTTAGCAGTCACATTATAACATTCCAGCGCCTGGCTTAGCTAAGTACTCCAAGCGGGTTGGATTAGATCCAAAGGATCCTGCGCTTTGTCAATACAGTCAAACCCATCTTCGAAGTTGAACGCCATTATGAATCCTTCATGCAAAATATCCCATTCACCTGTACCATGGCAAAGCTCTGTTTCCAAGTACCAATTCATTGGGATGACATCAAAGGTATGACAACACCCATTCAAGGCTAGGCTTCGCTCCATAAGCCTTAGCCAATTTGGCCAAGTGTGCGCGTAGATCATCCTTCCCATCATATTTGTCTGTCATTGCACCTTCATCTTCCTAAAGCATTTTTGCATCATCCTCCTACACTCACACCAATCATTAAAGCTACCCTTATGCATACTCCACCATCTCGCAAGTGTAGCACGCAGTGCCCAATCCAAAGCTTGGAAGCGCTGCTCCTTTGGTACTTCCCTTTCCAATGCATCCAAAACTATATCTACATCATTCAAGCCATCGTAAGTGGGAAGATTTATTACCTCTGATGATACATAGCACAACGACCAGCTCATCATGTTACAGCTTAGTGTGGTTACTTCATGTAGCCAATTATGCCAGTGCTCTAATTCTTCATTAGAGTTTGAAGTGCAAGAACTCTCACGATCCCATGTAATTCGTCCATCCATTGTCAGATTCACCCAATCTTGGTCTCACGTTGTTATTTTATATATGCAGTCTAAATCATCATCACTTTCATAATCGCATACTGGTTCAGTATAACGCGGTCCTTTAGTAGGATCTAGGGGTACTATTACACGAAGCAATTTCTTTTCAAATATCATCTTTCGCTTCTTTAGGTTGATCACTGTGTTCATCTCAGTAGCCCAATCAATGCCAATGAGTGTAGGGTAGTGGTTATTTTCATCCACAATTTCTATCACTTCAAAGTCAGCCAACGTGCTCACACCTTCAATATGTACAGTTACTCCTTATAGTTGTTCCATGGGGATGATCTTCTATTGATTTTCCATCCTTAACTGAATCAGAAACCATTGCAACACAGGTCTTCCCATCCGTCCCAAGTTTGCTTTGGTAAAACGTTCCAGTCCTAACCTAGATCCAGAATAACCTGATCCATTTCATATTCTCCTATCTATGCAATCAGTCTCATCTCTCGTCCTGTCCTTGCTTTATGCTTACCAATCTTTCATACCACACACGGTTCACTCAGAGTGTTCTGGCACATATATTTATAAGTTCCTATAACCCCTTCATAGCCTCGCTATCTCGCAACAGCTTCATGTAGGTTTCTAGAAAGGTCATAAGCATAGAAGGGTCCATTTCCTGATCTGGCTTATCCTTTCTCCCTGAGGTATAGGCCTCAATGAAGCTCTTCTTTGCTTCCATGAATGTTTCACGTGCACGCTCTAAATCAAATTCAACCTCCTTCGCTAGAGCTTTGCGAACCCATGCGCTATCTTCGAGTTGTTCGCCTTATCATTGCTCATTGCAATTCCACTTCGAAGCACTATATTCACATTTGGATCCTCTTCGCGAGGCTCAACCCTCATCATCTGCAGGTTCTGAGTCGGCTGAGGTGGTAGCACCCCTTTGTCACGTATCCTCGCTATCAGCGTAGGAGAATCCTTTGTCTCATGATCAAACTGAGTACAATATTTGCATGACGATTGCATTGGGTTAGTGGATTCATAAGCATAATGTCTTGTTCCTCCATAGTTGTAGAAGATTAGTTGTCCCTAACCTCTGTTAGGTCCTCCTCCGCCGCGACCTCGTCTGCACCCCTGAAAGCATGTTCGCACCATCCCAACGCTCTAGTCAAGGGGCTGTGTTTCTTCCTAAACTCTCTAGGTGGGTGTTATGTCCATCATCAATTCATAACTTCTGCGGTTGCACTCATCATGCCCTACCAACCTGCGGAAGTTGCAGAACAATTATTGTGGTGTTTGTACAAACTTTTGCAGCAAATGACAATTATCTGTCATATGTTTACCTGCTACCTGACATATAGTGCACCGCAACGCAGGCCCCGCTCTTAGTCTTTCTTGGGCTTCTGGCCTCAAAGGCATCCTCCTCCTACAATATAGTTTGCAAAGACCGGGTAGTGGTCTTTGTCATGTCCCTGACCTTTACATTTTAGGCACCATATCTCTTCACACACCTCTAGTCAAATTGTTCTGTCCTCCTTCAAAATTTTCATTTCGAGGCAAAGGTTTTTCAATTGCCTATGGATCTGTTGAACCCCCAGTTTTGGATCTTGCATCGACGTTTCATGCAGTCTTATGGCTATCTCCAAGGCTTCTTCCTGAGTCGTAATATTTTGTTGTGACAGTGCAACCCTTAGGTGAGGCAATGATCTAGATTTAAACAGGAAAGCAACAAAATACAGAGATACCCATATACACAAAGATGCAGTGGAAATAATACTTCATTTCATTAATATAAAATACTGAAATATGCTTACAAACAGAAATGAAAATAAACCAACTAGGGTGATGGTAGCTTATCTCTAAGAAGAGATGTGGTGGCTACATGCCTTTGAATTGTCTTACAATGAGGCTCGAAGGCCTATTTATTGTTGAGAAAAAATGAAAAACCATAAACATCCAAAAACCTAACTCTAGAAGATGAAATGCCAAACTATGGGCCCTATTTTGGGTAAATTGGTACATCAACTTCCCGGGGTCATAACTTTGGCATATGATCTCCATTTGGCATGCACAATAGCTCATTAGAAAGACCTATCTGAGGAATACAACTTTAAGAAGAGAAACATCATTCCGTGGACCCATGTTGCTCCCAGATTTCCCAAAAAAAAGTCATTTAGGAGCTCAAAACTGCTCTGGAAGTTCAGAACCCGAAAAACTAGCTAAAAATAGTAAATTGTGTTATAATCAAGGAAACTGAAAGAGACATTTGTGGGGGTCCCAGTTAGATAGGTGGGTGGCCACCAACATCCACCTGGATCAGGTAGGAGTAAAGCCACGAACCATTCACGGTGCTATCCACCTGTTAAGTTCATATTGGCTTCGCGGATTTTACACTTCAATCTCTGATCCAATTCCAAAGGTGTCTCACCTAGTTTCATTGTAATTTTCTTGAACCCCACAATCGACTCTGCCTCGGATTTAGGCCTACTAAATTATTTATTCAGTGCGGTTTGGATCTCTGCCAACCCATTGTTTAGGTTATCATTAGAGTACTTGATGTACCAAGTTAGTACAATCCTACAAAGCACTAACCAATGTTGCCTTCTTTATGTGATTATTTGTGACGCCCTGAGCTTCCCATACAGATTTCACAACGAACCAAAACTGGTCCAAATACTCATTTCCCAAGCCCTTAAATAAAGGCATCTTCACTGAATTTGCCATGTTGAACTGCGATGGAGGTGGTGGTGGTATGGGTGAAGTCACAGGTGACAGTGGTGAAGTTGGAGGTGGTGTAGGTGGAGGTGGCAGTCACGGGAATCCCTGTCTTATTAACTGAACTTCACTTCACAGAGAAGCCTGCACTACTCCCTCTTCGTCACCCAACGACAGTGAGATCAGTGGGCTATATTCAAGACCCTTTCTTCCTTCATTTCTATAATTATTTCCACTTCGCGTAGCTCTAAACATCAAGGTAGCTGCATAACCCAGTTTTCACACAAGATCATCTTAATCCGGGTATTTAAATACTTCAAGTACTTACCTCATGAACCTTTGAAAAGCGTTGCTCCACCTCACTGTAACTAACTGAGGTATCAATTGCGAATTCAATCACAAATCCTCTTTTGATGTGATTAAGCCAATGATCGACAGCACAGGAAATCTTATCCTCATAGGCTTCGAGTCTCTGTACTAGCTCTAGGGTCCAGAAAATAGGACCGTCAAGTCTCCACCCTCCTTGGCTATCCGCTAGCTTCGTGATCCACTCGTATAACTCAACTAGAAAGGAATAGAAAAAGATCTCGTGGATTTCTATATATAGCTACATGTCCAACCACTGTTCCTTTGTTAGCCACAGATTTATGTTCTCCTGCGCCGCGAATTCGTGGATATTCCTATCCAACCAATCGCCTACCTCTTTCTTAGTTAGATTCCAGTGATACGACATCACACATCTCTCATGCAAAGTTTGGTCCCAGCAACAGAACCATTTGTTGGCTTTGTGAGGCCTGATCCAGGTTCAGCGTTAGTTAGCCAAACAAATCCCTACACTACTGGCCCTTTTGGCATCCGCCCGCGGAGCATGGACTGAAGTCTCACCTGAAGCAGTATGGGGGGATGCAAGAACCAAGTTTTCACACCCTGAGGTGGTCATGATGTCATTTTATACCCTTTGTCCCTATCTTCGCGCACGTCACTAAGCTTTAATGCTCTGTCATTCTACCCCTTTATTCGCCCTTTAGTACCTCCGCGAAGGTGTACGATTGACCTTCGCACAGCCTTAACCCACAATCCAGGTACTTTCACACTGCTATGACAACATATTGTATAGGTTCCCAAGTTATCTTAAGTGTTTTACCTATCTTACTAAACAATCACAGTTAGCGCCACATAAATTGATATTCTTAATTGCATTCAATTAACCAATATAATCACATAAACATTGTAAATTAAACCCAAAATGCAATATAACCAGATGCAGTAACAAAAAATAAATACACAGAATTTGCAGAATACTTCTCTATATTGATATCTTCAGTTTAATACAGAATTTATCTGCCCTACGTACACAGTTGCAAGGGTCTGTGCACTAAGTTGAAGACTCCCACCCTAGGCCTCTGCGCACTCAGCTGCAGACCCTTTACCTACGCTAAGACCTTAAATACTTATACTTCTCTACCAAGACTCCAAAACTTCATTCTTTGCCAAATACTACCTAGAGCTTACTTACTTAGCTCCTTTTTACACAATCCGATGGTCCGTGGACCATGGGTGGATATTTACAGCCGAATTTACACTTTACAAAATAAGGGTGGACAACCCTTTATAACTCTTGACACCTTCACACTCCGCGACCACAAAATGCAGAGACTTTACAACTTTATTACAAAATTGTCCCAAAACATGGGCTTTTAGCCCTAAAACTGTCCTTGGGGGAACCTGTTCCCAACAGCCTCAGGAAAATTCCCAAGGGTTGAGGGTGGATATGGTTTTCTCCTAGAACTCTCGATAGGTGTGTGGAGATAGGAAAATTCCTCTGGGTATGTTGAAGAGGGTTTGAGGCATCCAAGCTTATTTGGTTTTGGTGATTTCTAGACCAGTTTATGTGAAATCACTATGGTTAAGAGTTGAGGTGGTTTAGCCTCTGGAAGCCCTAGATGATTATGTTTTGGTTTATCCAATGTGATCCTACATTCACACTTGGAATAGGGCATGGGGCTGATTGGGCTTTGTTTGGACTTAAAAATGTCATACAAATATCACTCAATACCATACATTTTTCACCTATGCTTCCATTATATCACTCATTATTCACCACCATGTCACTTCATTTTCCCTATTGTTCACCATTAATGGGTCTCATTTATATCTTCCAAAAGATTATTTATTTTTAAGCATTTTTAAGAGAAATTCTTGATTAAATATTAGAAAATAATATATTTTACTTCATATATGGAAAGTGGATTGTTTTTGTGACATGTGTAGGTTCAAAGGAAGCTTCCAAGATACCTTTATGTGGCCTTGAATGATCAAATTCGAATTTCATAAGACAAGCCTCATGGAGAAAATCAAGGACAAAGGAGGTTATGTGTCTAGATGGTTGAGAGATTTATGGAACGAAAGAGAGATTAATGGATGATTATTATGAGTTTGTTACTCATCCCATTGTATAAATAGGAGTACAATCTCCTCCATTTGTAATCTGAGAATCTTCATTTGTAATCTTAGAGTTGGTTTGTAATGGAGATTTTGAAATAAAGGATCATAACTTCAATTTTGCTTCTACATTTGAGTCTCCATTGAAGTGGTGTGCTTGTGGAGTTATGGAGGGCCCCCATGCCTCACTTGCATGCTTATTTGCTTATTTTAGGTATAATTATTTTATGTTTTTTTTGATTTCAGCTTTCAAGTTTTGTTAAATGTTCTAATATTGGAAGAATCTTATTTGAAAGTATTCTTGTAAGAGAACCATAACATCTCATACAATTATTAGATCTAGGTTTATTTCATTTCAGCGTTTAATTTCTTATTAGATGTTCTAATGTTGGAAGAGATCTTATAGAATATGTTCTTGTAAGAGAATCATATATCTCAAACAATTGTTAGATCTATGTTTGATTATTTATTGAAAGAGATCTTAATGAATATGTTCATGTAAGGGGACTTTAAGATCTTGGACAAATTAGGAATCTTTCTAGATCTATATATTTTAGATAAGCACTTCTAAGTTTACCTTCCCAGGTTGACATTAAATTAAGCTCTAATTTACATATGCATTTTAGACCCAACATTTTGGCGCCGTTGCCGGGGAAGTGCAACTAGAAGGATTTAGTAATTATTTTATGCATTTGTTTTTATGGACTAATTTGTGGAACTTGGTGATAGTAGGTTCGTAAAGGAGTTCAAACTTTGGAGAATTTTTATTTTTGTACATAGTTATTTTAAATTTAGTTTTTATTTTAAACCCCCCATTTCTCACTAATTCATCTATGGATGAGGACTTTGACAATGTTGAACAGGTACTTCTTGGAGAGCAAGGACAATAACCTTGAGCCAACTCTAAGACAGGATTCTCACATACTTGCAAAACATAATGTAAAATTTTTAAATCTTGATGTGAGCATGTTCGAATTTTTAGTCCGTAGATGGCTTCATTGGAAGCATTCTTTTACTTAGAAAATAAAACATCTTTTAAGTTAGTATAGAATAGATTAGAAAAATAAAAATGAGATCTCATTAGAAGTCATTAGAAGTCGTTATCATTAGAAGTTTTTAGTTTTGTTTTCAAAAAATAAATCATCATGAATAAAAAGAACTGCTTCATCTTTGCATTTCTATGTCTTGTGTCTGTATCACAGGTGAGCCAGGAGCCTGACTATCAGAAAGATTTGTCTTCCGAGACTCTAAATTCCCCCGCGACATTGCAGAAAGAGTGTAGATAATGCAAGGTTTTCTCGTAGATCTTAATTGTGTTTTTTGTTTTGTCGCATATTTTAATAGTGTTTTATCCATCCACGCTAACCTGCATAAATAAAAAAAATCAAGAGATTAGTATGCTCTCTTCCCACGCTTCGTGCGATTTGGAAGATTAGAAAATCTATTGATTTATTTCAAATAAAAATACTCTTGCTGGAGAACTAATCTGCAATGCGACAATAAAGAATTTTGTGAGTAAGTGAAAGATCATCTTAAAATTTCAATAATGAGCTCACCCTCATAATCAATTTCTCCATCCTCAAGATCTGATTCATCTTTGGAATCAAGGGCCATAACAGCACATTCATTGTGCTTTTCTACTTCTCCAAATTACATATTTCTGCTATTCCCATCATGACCATCTTGGCTAACCGTCTCACCATCCTTATCATTGACAAGCCCTTCAACTTTACTGTTACCTTGACTGTTGCATCTTTCAGAATGACCCACAATAAACATGGGATTCCTCAGAGCTTAGAAATCCCCGGTGAAAGACATGAACCCATTTGTTCAAAATCTCGTTTTGAATCCTAAAACCCATTCGGGTTTCCACTTCAGCATGATAAATATAAAGCCATATTGTCAAAATCTCATCTTGAATCCAAAAACAAAACCTTTCAAGTCTGCAATCCTCAAAATCTCATCTTCAATCCAAAAACCTTTCAGGCCTTCAAAGGACGCATTGTTATGGATCACCGAAGCTTGATATGCTGGTGTATGGTGCTTTCTCTTGTGTTTGCAGTAGTGGACAATATGGTTTCTCTAAGCGATCAGAGAACAATGGAGATACTGAAGGATCAAATTCAAGGCTCCAAGTGGAACACGAGCGATCAAGATTTCCGTAAATGGTATGGAGTCTACTGTAACTCTAAAAGAACGGTAGAAAAGCTCGAGCTTTCTCATTTGGGCTTGTCTGGCAACTTTTCTATTCTAATTGCATTGAAGACTCTTACACGGCTGGACCTCTCCTTGAATGTTTTTTTGGCAGAATCCCATTGTTTTTAGGCCAACACAAGATGGTATTGTGGCGTACTTGAAACAGCAGGCTGGTCCCACATCTATGCAAATCAAATCTTCCAATGAATATACCAATTTCACTACCGTTACTGAGACAATGCGTTCAGAATATGATTTTGGTCATACATCTGATGGTACATTCCTTCCTTTGAAGGATTCTCCAATAAACCCACCATTCGTTCGGCTGTTTACGCCTTCTTGATGAGCGATATTCTGACTCTCAGGATTTCAATGTTGACTCATTAGAGAAGTTTGTTGCAGAAGCTAGTATTCCCCTTGTAGCATTCTGACTAAGGACCCTGAAAGTCATTCTCATGTTATCAAATTCTTCAACAGCCCAAATGCCAAGGCCTTGTTTTTCTTTTTTGAATTTTACTGCAGACAATGTAGAGGAATTCAAAGTTACATAAAAGCCAAATTTTTCATTGATTCTAGAGGATTTTGTGTGTTTTTTAGGATATTGGAAAAAAAAAATCCATTTTAGTGTTAGTTTATTTTTAGAAATTTTCTATATTACTTTTTTTATAGAATTTGTTTTTTTGTTGATTTCTTTATTAAAAAAAAATTGTTTTTTTAATTTTTGTTATTAAAAAAAAAATTGAATTTCATTCTTTTGTTTTTTTTATTTTAAAATAAGTAATAAATAAATAAATAATAAAAATTTCACAAAATTCATGCAGGTTTGAAAATAAATAATGGAACACTTGGAAACAAATTTCAAACATTTGGCGGATTCTATAGATGATGATTATCTTGTTTCGATAGCTTCAAGTTGGCATTAAACTCATAACATATTTTTGTTGAATGCTTTTATAAGACATACTAATATGAAGAACAAAGCAGATCTTTCTAATGCCAATCTTTTTGCTGAGCATATTTCATCTGACACAAACAGGGAGTATTACTTTTCATGGTTATTTTAAGAATGGATTGATTTTAATATCATGATTAAGTCAATTTCAACACTTTGATTGTCCTTAATATGTTTTATTTGGTATGAAATTTTTGCGTAAGAATCATGAAGGAAATGGCCATTTCTTCTAGAGCACACTTATGTTTTCTTTCTACCAAGTTTTTTTACAGGTTACAGGTTAATCAAGTGATCATAAGGAGATTACATTGTGACAACAATTGGTCTTCCAAAGACTAAATTCATGAAAAATTCTAAAGACAAATCCAACTCCACAACCACTACCTTGCACCTCCCTTTTTGAAGCAGATTTTGAATTCCACCAATTGTAAATCCAATAAAGCATGACATTCCATATCCATTTTTCACAGCAAGGTTCTTATTCATACACCATGCATTTCCTTACATCCATTCCTTACAAGCTTATTGTCATTTTCCATGTCATTACCATTCCCCTTCATTTCCACAAATAAACCCTGCTTCTTGGATATCATTGAGTCAAAGTCTTAGAGTCTAATTAACTTTGTAAAACACCTGACGCTTGCATGCCTTAATGCAAGTACTCTTGCCAATGAACAATGGGAGTACATTAATATCCCTTGTTCGTTGGATCTTGTAGGTGACTCGACCACGACAAATTTATTCGTACCTACAAAGATGTGTTAGGCATCCTGACTCCCATTGGAATCAACGGTGGGAGCTCTTGTGTTGGCTAGGGTCATTCATTAATGGCCACTAATTGAAAAACTTCTTGCTATGTTCGACACTGACACATTTATTCACATAGTAAGATTTGTGCCATTGGGCGTTGAAGACTTGAAGACCTATATTTTGTAGCAAATAAAGCAGATTTCCTTTCATTGTTTTTCAGTTTGTTATGACTTGAGGACAAGTCAATAAATAAGGTTGGGGGGAGGAAAATGTAACTTATATATTTTGTATACTTTCCAAGCCTTATATATTTTCAGCCATATTCAGCAGACTCATCAGATTCATCATCCAGCAGCAGAGGATCCAGTAGCAGATACGACAATACAGATCCATCTTTCATCCACAACTTGCAGAAGAAGCTTCAGATCAGAATTGTAGCAGCTGAACATGCATGATTCATCCACTTCTTTAGGTAAGTAAGGTATGATGTTTTCTAACCTTTAATCTTGAAATTCTTTTTAGATGCTGAAACGATGATATTTGGAAAATATTCCATCATTTCACTATTCCCTTTCTCATTAAAAATTGCCAAAAACCATCAGTTGGGGAGGGGGGAATTTCACACTTCATTTTTTTCCCTCATTCATATTACATCTTAACCCGCATAGTCTTCCCACAATAAAAACTATTACAAAATGATGAGCATATTAAATGACTTCTTAAAATAATTGATCTCAACAAAGTAAATAATGATTGTAAACACAAGAACCAATCATTAAAAAGAGATCTCAACAAAGTAAATAATGATTGTAACACAAGAACCAATCATTAAAATATGTAAATGCTTTGCAAAAATAAAAAGTTATCCAAAGATGTGCAAAGTTAAAAGGAAGTCCATGATTGGGAGATGGTTGTTACACAAGAACCAAACATCTTGTAAAAGGAAGCTCATCTAAGAATCAAATCAAATAAGTCATTGTAGTAGCTTGCATGAGGACATGCAAGAGATTCAGTTGGGGAGTATGTTTGGACTTCAAAATGTCATACAAATATCACTCATTACCATACAATTTTCACCTATGCTTCCATCATATCACTCATTATTCACCACCATGTCACTTCATTTTCTCTATTGTTCACCATTAATGGGTCTCATTTATATCTTCCAAAATATTATTTATTTTTAAGCATTTTTAAGAGAAATTCTTGATTAAATATTAAAAAATAATATATTTTACTTCATATATGGAAAGTGGATTGTTTTTGTGACATGTGTAGGTTCCAAGGAAGCTTCCGAGATACCTTTATGTGGCCTTGAATGATCAAATTCGAATTTCATAAGATAAGCCTCATGGAGAAAATCAAGGACAAAGGGATTTGATAAGATAAGCCTCATGGAGAAGATCATGATCTCATGGAGAAAATCAAGGACAAAGGGATTTGATAAGATAAGCCTCATGGAGAAGATCATGATCTCATGGAGAAAATCAAGGACAAAGGGGGTTATGTGTCTAGATGGTTGAGAGATTTATGGAACTAAAGAGAGATTAATGGATGATCATTATGAGTTTGTTACTCATCCCATTGTATAAATAGGAGTACAATCTCCTCCATTTGTAATCTGAGAATCTTCATTTGTAATCTTAGAGTTTCATTTGTAATCTTAGAGTTGGTTTGTAATGGAGATTTTGAAATAAAGGATCATACTTCAATTTTGCTTCTACATTTGAGTCTCCATTGAAGTGGTGTGCTTGTGGAGTTATGGAGGGCCCCCATGGCCTCACTTACATGCTTATTTGCTTATTTTAGGTATAATTTATTTTATGTTTTTGTTTGATTTCAGCTTTCAAGTTTTGTTAAATGTTCTAATATTGGAAGAATCTTATTTGAAAGTGTTCTTGTAAGAGAACCGTAAGATCTCATACAATAATTAGATCTAGGTTTATTTCATTTCAGCTTTTAATTTCTTATTAGATGTTCTTATGTTGGAAGAGATCTTGTAGAATATGTTCTTGTAAGAGAATCATAGATCTCAAACAATTGTTAGATCTAAGTTTGACTAGTTATTGAAAGAGATCTTAATGAATATGTTCTTGTAAGGGGACTTTAAGATCTTGGACAAATTAGGAATCTTTCTAGATCTATATATTTTATATAAGCACTTCTAAGTTTACCTTCCCGGGTTGACATTAAATTAAGCTCTAATTTGCATATGCATTTTAGACCCAACAGGCTTAAAGAAAGATTTGGTTCATCCCAATATATGTGTGAGTGGTATGTGGAATTCCTTGAGTTGGTTGGCATTTTCATATGGTAATATGTCTTATTTCTTATTAATATTTATGAGCATATGTATAGGTTATTGTGTTCGTTTTATGACTAGTTTGTCATGGTTTCATGTTGGTTAATGTTGGTTACAGGGATGGTATATTCTTGGTATATGATGTGATTTTTTTATGGATCTTGTTCATGGTTTGATAAGTTATTGAATGATTATCTAAATGCATGAGATAACAATGTGTTATTGCAGCTATCAAGAGAGGCCAGTGAGCCTTCTTGATGATTCTCTAATGAAACTAAAGATACAATGGGAAAATATGCATTCATGACTTACAATATTATGATTACAAAGTGTTTGTCTAAATTATTCTCATGTATTTGATAAGTTTGGGTAGGAAATGAGTCAAGACAAGTGAATCAAATTTCCTATAGGTGATTGTTATGAAATCGGCTCACAAAAAGATAGAAAAGATAGTTGAACGCCTTAGAATTCAGCCTCTTCGAGGGGACAACCTCCTTTACTTTACACAAATGAACAATTCTTGGATGATACAAATGACGAGACCTCCTTTCTATATATAGGAGTCTAAGGGGTCATAATATAATCAGCGCCAACATAACAATAATAATGTAAGGGCACAATAATAACAATAGTGGGCTTCTATGGGGCACAATAATAACAATATGGGGACTACATGGGCACAACAATATAATAAGGGGGTTGTACTAATAACAATAAGGGGAATGTTATGAAACCAACTCACAAAAAGATAGAAAAGATAGTTTAACGCCTTAGAATTCAGCCTCTTCAAGGGGGTGACCTCCTTTACATTACACGAATGAATAATTATTGGATGATACAAATCAAAAGACCTCCTTTCTATATATAGGAGTCTAAGGGGTCATAATATAATCAGAGCCAACATAACAATAATAATGTAAGGGCACAATAATAACAATAGTGGGCTTCTATG